>QVNV01007998.1:0-142355 GCA_014825455.1 Pseudomyrmex pallidus
TAACAGAATATCGATACTAAAATATCGAATATCAAAAGAATTATATCGATATTTTCGATATATCGATATCGTATGCTCATCCCTAATATGTAGAGCTCTAACTACCACACGCGCACACGGTGAAATACAATCCCTCCCGTTTGCGCAGGAGTTGCGTTCCGAAATCTCACTTATTGGCTTGAGTGGTGTTTTATTGACCAATTAGAAAGAACAAGGAATTACACGTCATTGGTCAATCTATTTAAAAACCGTGTAAACGCGCTTATTTCCGATTCTGCTCAACGAGTGGAGTTTTGGAACTCGTTATCTACCAAACGCGATCAAATACACAAAACAACGTTTTTGAAAAGACGATCACAATTTATTTGCCTATAAATTTTAACAGAAAATAATTGAAGGTATGTACAACAAACGTACAAAATAGTAGGAGCAAAATAATAGTCGCTCATTTTCTTTTGAGAAATTTTCTAAAATGTTCTTTATGAGAGCAAAACTTCTCAAGTTTGCGAAAAATAAAGATTCAAATAAATTTTTGTAGCACTAAATTTTAACTCTCTTGTATCTTTAATATATTTTTTTTTTTTTTTTTTTTTTTAATGTCTCGCAGTTATACAAGAGGGTTTACATCGTTTTATATATTTTTTATATTATATATATATGTTTAACATGATTTTTTATAATAATTTTAGAGATGCGCTTTCTTGACGTGTGTCACCGTAGCAGCTCGGTTTATCAGTTACATCACTGGGAGCTAAATGACTGGTACGAATGTATAATATTTGATACATGCATATGTACATACATAATAGGTATATACATCAAAACGATCGGTGTAAATTAACTATATATGTGCATTAGATGTACGCGCATGTAACCTGGACGCGCGCGACTCCATTTTGGATCTTGCCCGTGAGTGAACGTCTCTTCCAAGGAGGAGCTTCTCTTCTTGCGCCCGGGGATCATCTTCGGAAAATGCTCTCCAAGTATGTCGGAAAGTTGCGTCCTTTTAACGCCATAGATATCGTCAAGTGTGGTGTACACAAATGCACGACGATTTCAGACACGACGTCGAAAGAGGCGATCGGGACGCATACGAGAGTGCAGGTTAGACGTGTGCCTCATTACGCGATTTTTTTCATCGCAATTTTTTCAACCTGAACGATTCGAGAACGCACGAGAGACGTCTGAGAAAAGATCCGAGAGATTGCATCCTCTCGGACGTTTTTCGGACGTCCGTTTTATAAATATTAACGTTAAGTAACAACGTGCTCCCCGTAAACCTCTTGTTCCTCCCATGTCTCAGTTTGTCGAGATTTACCGCCCCTCTCTCTCTCCCTTCCGCTCACACAAGTGTATTTGAAGAGTTGTATTTATTTGATTAAAATAGGCATTGGACAACCCACACACACTGTTAAAAAGAAGGCAACGTGAAAACGTTACCTTTCGTAAACTCTCTCTCTCGTTGATCTCTTTATTTACAATAAAATTTATCAATTTGTTCGGACGATACAAATATTGTTGTTGATCTCCATACTTAGGGATGGGTACGCGCGCTCCGAAGGATGAAGGATAACATCTTTGTTGACATTTCCGACGGATCGACCAGCGAAATGTTACAAGTTGTTATACCAAAGTCCCTTAAGACCGATCGGTTGACTTATGGGAGTAGCATCAGTGTGGACGGCGAGTTAACTGTGGCCCCTAACGGTAAGACCGAGCTGCACGCGAGTAACGTTCACGTAATTGGCACGTGCGATGTTCTAAAGGACGAGTATCCCTTCGTGCCGCGAAAGAAATACCATCAGGATTACATCAGGCAGTACTTGCACCTAAGACCGAGAACACGCAGCTTCTCCAGTTTGTTGAGACTGCGCGATCTCGCCACCTGGTCGATTGGCGAACACCTGAGAGACCGGGGATTCATAAGCGTGCAAACGCCAATCCTGACGTGTAACGATTGCGAGGGCGCGGGTGAGGTATTTTCTGTCAGACCGCACTCCAAAGAGATCATGAAAAGTATGAAACGAGAGGGCCAGCCCGAAGACGAGATCTTTTTCAATACAACCGCCTTTCTCACTGTTTCCGGACAGTTGCATCTGGAAGCGGTCGCAAGGTGATTAAATTCTTTGATTGTTAATATGTCGTCAAACGTGTAAAATGATCGCGTGTAAATCCATCGGAATGCGAATGTATTCCTAGAACTTTTTCAGAGCTCTCACAAGAGTCTATACATTTGGACCTACATTTAGGGCAGAAAATTCTAAGTCAAGGTTACACTTGTCAGAATTTTACATGCTAGAAGCAGAGATAGCTTTCGTCACGGATATCGAACAATTGACGAACGAAATTGAGCTCTTAGTTAAACAAGTGACTAAGCAGATCTTTGAAAAAGGAGCTTCCGATGTACATTCGATCGGCACGTCCGAGCCACAGTGGTTAAACAAACCATTCGCATGTTTAACGTATGACGAGGCGTTTAAGGTGCTGAATAATCATGCAAATCAGTTTCAATGCCCCTCTAAGTATGGAGAAGCATTCTCGAAAGAACATGAATTATTTTTAGTACAGTACAATGACCGAGTGCCGATGTTTGTTATAAACTGGCCGAAAGACATTAAATCGTTTTACATGAAAGAGTGCACAGACGATTCATCAAAGGTGAGCCAGTATTTAAAAACAAAAAACAAAACAAACGTATGAAAGAGATAAAAAGAAAAAAAATTAAATATGTATGTGTGTGCATTTTCTCAAAAGGTAGCAGCGCTGGACCTTTTAGCGCCAGAAGTGGGAGAGTTGGTGGGAGGCAGTATGCGAGAGGATGATTATGAAAAATTACAGTCCAAACTACCTGTAACGGGAAATCTCTCGTGGTACTTAGAATTACGTAAATTTGGCAATGTACCAACAGGTGGTTTTGGAATGGGATTTGAGAGATTCCTGCAGTGCGTTTTAGGAATCAGCAACATCAAGGACACCCTGCCCTTTCCGAGATGGCCGCACAATTGCAACTTATGAATAAAGATTTCAGGACTGTTGTGTCATTTAATTTATTTCCCCTTTACCAGGAGAAAAATACGTCGCGCGTGTAATTTTGTGTAGGAAACAATTTTCTCTCTAGGGAAACTACTCTTGAGGATGGAGGAAAGGATCAACTGGAAAGTTCGTCCGGATTACAAGTTAACACACACCAGTTTTCTTATCTGAAATGCATAGTTTATTGATTATTGGATATTACAACAACAAAGGATTTAAACTTTCTTTATTAATGTCTTTATTGTTCGATCTGTTTATGCACTTCCCGATGCATAGATGTAGATATATCCTAAATAATGCTGAAGCCTATGATCGTGATAAAGATGATAATGTAGAAAGGTCAAAAGGAGGAGGGTCACACCTGTAGTAAACAAGGGTTTCTTTTTTTTTTCTTTTCTTTTTTTTTTTTATACGAAAAATAATGTTCGTCTAATAATCGCAATCCTTCTCCGTACGATGTCATTGTCGTCATTTGTTTGTTTGCTTTTTTTTCCAGTGATGTGGATCTATACGTACAAACGGACAATCTCGCATATCACAATTTGTACACTTCCAATCGAAAAATGTTTGTCTCTCTCTTTACGTGCTCGCTTTTACGATGCATTCACTCCGCAAACGGTTTGCTGCAATATTTTTACACAATAGCGCTCAGAAAAAAAAAAAAAAAAAAAAAAAAAAAAAAAAAAAAAAAAAAAAAAAAAAAGAAAGTACTCGGTGAATGTTAAATCATCATGTGGAAGTACTCGTTCTCCCTCAGAATCGAAACTCTTCTCGTCAAAAAGTACAATTACTTGAAAAAGAAAGAAAAAAGAGACACTCACACACGTGCAGGAATGCGGAGATAGAGAGAGAGAGCTATATCTTTTTCTCAAAATTATATAAAATATTTACAGCTTCGTAGCGTTTCACTCTTTTCACTATCAAAATATTAATACTTAAGGTACACTCACTCGCTCATATTATGCATATTGTTTTTTTTTTTTTTTTTTTTTTTTTTTTTTTTTTTTTTTGACGATTATCCATCCGTTTTAAATATTCTTCGGAAGTTTCTTTGTTTCCACGTAAATCGATATAAGACTCATATGTTCTCGGTAGTTCAATCCGCTTTAAATTTTTCATGCAGTTTCCTGAGAAAAGGGAGCGGAGATTCGTGTCCGCGGCACACGACGCTCCCTCTTTTACGCGATGACGGATCGCGCGCGAGAATCGAACAATAATGTGTACATTGTCAAAGAAGAATTTGCGACAAATCGCCGTGAGATTCTCGCGCGCGATCCGTCGAGCGAAAAAAAGAGCGTCGTGTGCCGCGAACATCTCGCACAAAAAGAATAAAAGAACACACAGATTACACGTATTAAAAAAAAAAAAAAAAAACTCAAAGTATATTTTCCTTTACGGATACGCATCGTGTCGTATAAGCTGTACAAACTTATGTACAAGAAGAATAAACTTAAAAACTAGATGCGTGCTCCGAACGTTTAAGTTCAATATTTTTTTTTTGTACACACGTGCGTCACTCTCGAGTACGCAGCGACTCTCGTTTTCAAATTATTTACACGAAACTATTTACATAATAGAGCAAAGTCCGGACAGTTCTTGTCCTTTCTCCACAGGAGGTAAGTTCGACAGCTTCCTACCCTGTAAACTTGGTTTAATGGAAACTGGTACTAACGGCTGTTCCACGTTCTCCTCTGCCGGAGGCATTTCCACTTTTTCCTTCTCTTTAGCTTCCTCCGGCTCTTTGTTAGAGCTCAGCGGCTTTGTGATGTTGATCTTAATTCGCGACGGTGCCGCGGTGATGGGTGTCGATTCCAATTCCACATTCCCGTCTATGGAACTTTTGACTGCAGCGTATGTCGTATCGACTGTGATTTCCTCTGTGGGATCTAATGGGAAACAGAAAATGTTTGCATAATTACAACAATCTCTTTGTGTGCACGCAAAAATTGGGAGGCTGATTCGAAAGACCGATCCAGCATCCAAAGGGACTATGCGAATCTGAAAAGTGAAGTCTGTCCAACACCAAGATTTTTTCTGGGTTGATTTTGGCCAAGTCAATTGAAAAGTAAATTCGTTCAAAAATTAATGCGATTGAAATACACGTAATAAAGTAAAATCAGAACAAAAAATACAAAAAAAATCGAGTTATAAAGAAAGGCGTAGTTTAAGGGCACGTAAATAATATAACACATAAAAAAACACACAGAGAAAAAAAAAAGACTGATTGAGAAAAACTTGAAACAGACATACGTACTTGGTTCTATAGGTTCTTCCATAGGTTCCTCTTTGATATGAACGTTTTCGTACAAGAACATTTCCGAATCTTGATTCGCATCTTCGTCGATATCAAGCGGTTCCTCCTTAATCTTAATATTTTCGAACGGCATGATTGCCTCGCCCGGAGACTCTTCAACTTTCGCAGACGCGTTCTCATTCTCACCACTTTCCGTATTTTCCTCACTGTCATTCTCCGTTCTCGCTTTCTCTTCTGCAACGTCTTGCGCGCTCTTGTCTTCGGAATTCTCGGTGCTGGTCTTGTCCTCTAACGCGGCAGTTTCCGAATCATCTGCTTGTTCTGCGTTCTCCGCAGACTCGACTTCCATGTTTGACGTTGCTACGTCCGGTTCTTGTTTAGTCTCATCTCCGGGCGCTTCTGTGTTAGATTCGACTTCAGGCTTCGTTTCTTCTTGTTTCAACTCGTTCTCAGGTGTTTCTTCTGTCTTACTCTCCTCTAAAGTAGTCTCTTCGAGCGCCAACGTTGACTTTTCTAACGCTCTCTGTAGTTTCAACAATAGTAAACAAAAAAAAGACAATAACGAGTTATTACTTTGTCAATTCGATCACGATAAAACGACATATAAAATACAAATATATCATCGACCAGTTGGTGCAAGTGGAGGTGCAAGAGGAAAAGTGTGAAGAAACATTTGCTCGAAGGACACTGTCCCTCTCTTTTATACACACATGTCGTAAACTAAAGTATTGGCAACTATGTAAGTGCAAACTAGTGTTTCACGACCAGAAAAAAAAAAAAAAAAAATAAACTAGATATTCTATAAAACCTTGATATAAAAAAGTATGATATGAACATGCATGAGAGAGAACGTACCACTAAACTTTTTTCCTATTTTTGTAAGAATGGAACAGACGAAAGTTTCGTTAATTAAATGTCGACGTATCAACTGACGAGATTTAAATACACATCGATTATCGATTAGAACGGAAGAATCACGAACCTTGTAATCTTCCAAACAGAGCGGATGATAATTCTTTTCCTCGTAAAGAACCGCCGGTCTCAGATGCCACTCCTCCTTTTCCTCGTTGTAAAATTGCTCGAACGCGTCGTGACACACTTGGCAACGCGAATCCTCGTCGTTGCCGGTCGGCACGCTCGGCTGCTGCGTCTCCTGAGGCGACTCGTCGGCAGCTACACCTTCCGTTTCCGCCGTTTGTTTCTCCGTCTCGAACCAACTTTGAGCTCTGTCTTCCAAGTCTTCGATCTCCTCGAACTGTATCCAATCACTGACGTCATAATACCACGGTCGAGAATGTGCCTTTCTCGCGGAATCTCGTTCACGTCTGTTCTGCCTGAAGTGCCAGTCTAAGTGATGGCTGTATCGAGTAGCCAATTCGGGCGCGAATCTGGCGCCGCAGGAACTGCATTGCATACCGCTGTACAACGCCGCGGAGATGGCCGGCTGTTTGCTGTAAAAATTCGATATTCGCAAGTTTGGAAGCAGATTTTCCTTTTTTTTTTCAACATAATGTTGTAGAGAAAACAAATGACTTACATTTTGAGGGTTTCTGGCTTATCGAAGGAGACCGGGGTAATCTCGGGCTTTTTCTTCTCTTCCTCTTCTTGTTTCTTTTGTTCCGAAAGATTCGGAACGATGCCAGTTTCGACTAGCCTTTGGAATAGCTCGTTCATATTCAGCGGCAACGTAGTTACTGACGCAGACGGATTCTCTGCAGGTTCGGCTTGATACGACAAACCGGATGAAGGCGCCATCGCCGATGGCAAAACAGAAGACAGTATGTCCAATTGCAAATCTGCAAATTGATTTGTAAAATCACAAGTGATTATTAAATGAAGAAAAACAAACAATTAAAGTACGAATACAAAAAACACAAGTCGATTTTTACCTGGCTTCGACGCAGAAGGGAATTCCGAACCATCTTGCGACATGGATTCTTGTTCTAAGACCGGTAATTGACTTGGCACAGGCGCAGAGTCCACCTTTGGTTTTTGAGATAGCAGAGGTGTCGACGGCGGTGGTGACTCGCTGGGTCCTTCGCCCTTCATTCCGCTAATCTTAACGTGACCAGCGCGCACACCTCTCGGTAGCACCGAGAACCTAATGAAGTGCTTCTTCTCTCTGACAATAATAGGCTTTGGTAAGCCGCCAAATTCAACTTTGAACGGTCGTCCGTTGAGAAGAACCGTTTGCAGGGCGTCCGTGAACTCCAGCGTGTGAGCTTTTCCTTCAATTTCGAAACTGTAAGAAAGAAAATGATCGCGTTAATTGTAACTCACTCGTTGCGAGACATGTTGTTATTTAATGCCAGCGGAAGGGAAACTCACACTTGCGGTTTTGCGTCCAAAAATACGGGCACCATATTACGAGCATTGATGATGAGATTGATTTTTGCAACGACGAGATCAGTTCTCTTCACGGTGCCGATCTTGACCTGCGGCGGGGGACCCTCCAGTTTCACGCTGATCTTCTTCCCGCCGAGTTCGATCGTTATCGGCATACCGCCGAAGTAACACTCGTACCAGCAGTCGTCGATGTACAATTCCCGAGTGGGCGCACCGAGTTTGATCCTGAAACAATATCAAAGAGATACGCAACGTTATTATCTCCAATATAGTTTTCGAGAAGTTTAGTCCAAGCAACTCGACATCTGTAATATGTACACACCTGTGCACCTCTCCCTCGTATATGAACTCCTTGTATTGATCGTTAAACGCACAAGTTATAGTGTCCTTCTCGTCGATCAATATTCTTCTGATGCCGTCTTGGAAGCCGATCTCGCGCGGATCGTCCCAGTTCATGAAAACCACACCCGTCTGTCCGTAGTATCGAATCTCACGTGGTATGTTATCTATGTTTATCGATTTCATGGTGTCACGCGTGATCTCCGCCAGTAATTTCGAATCGGGCGGCGGTAATTCCCGATTGTGCGCGACCGCGCTCTTCGCCGCGGAGTAATTTTGATCGTTGTCTTCGTGATCGTATTTAGCGGACGTGTTTGGCGACACGTTTCTGCTGGACGTTAAAGGCGGTATATTCGGGGTTGGCAGAAGATTCGTCATCGGCCCGTTGTTCATTATCATAGCGGGATGGCATGGCATTGTCATAGGAGGGTTCGACAGAGGACCGATCGGTCCTAGCGGGCCGTTCGGCAAAAGGTTCGACATGATCGGGCCGTTGGGACCCAGTGGACCCATCATACCAGGTCCTAAACGCGCATTAGGGCCTAGATTGTGATTGAAACCACCGTGATACTGATAATCCGGTCTCATTGGACCGAAATGTCTCGGATTTTGCCAGGGAGCGACCGGTCGCAACTCCGTATTGTAATGTCCTTGAGGTCCGCCGTACGGTCCCGGATGTGCCCACGGTTGCTGCCACGGCTGATTCTGCCATCTTGGACCGTTCGGATTTCGCGTTATCGGATGATCCTTGCTTCGCAAAATATCCTTGTCGTTGGATGGACTGAACGTCGCGGCGCGATCCACGTCCATGTTGATGCTCTTCTCCCATATTACAGTACCGCCTTCCTTCTCCTTACGCTGCGCCGCACGCAGTTTTCGATCCTCGCTCATGTGCAACACCTCCTGAATCAAGGTGTTGTACTGCGACTTCGTGATCGATCCCTGGTTCAACTGCTCGGCGGCTTGTTTCATTATTATCTCGATGTTTCTGTCGTCATTTCTCTCAGACTTGTCGTTCTCCCTGCCTCTGCGCCCAGGTCTGCCGTCCTGATCTTCATTCGACAACGTTCTTCTTCTCTCTTTAGGATCGTCCGGCAGCTTATTGTACAGTCTGAGGCGACCAAGTCGGTCTCTGTTGCGATCTCTGTCACGTTTATCATCGGTGTTGTTGGCTTGCTTTTCTCTGTCGTTCTTCGTGGGCGTTTTCAATTTCGCCCAGCCGTCCTTGCCGTCCTCCCCGGAAATTACGGGCGGCGGAGGTGTCGGCGGTCGACCGGCCTTAGGATGCGTCAGAGTGCGCAAATCTACATCTTCGTTACCAAATAATCTACAAAAAAAGTAAAGTTGATGAATGGAACTTATTGCGAATGTGATTATACAAAAAAAAAAAAAAAATGTGTCACACACACACTCGGTATGCGCATACATTTACTGTATTGTATACATACGCATCGAATTTCTCAGCCTTAGATTTTTTAGATAGTGTTACTTCTATGTGGTCTTCACTGCGTCTTTTATTAGTATTAACAGACGGTAATACTCGTAGATCTAAATCCTCTTCTGGAAAAGAATTCAAGGTAGAGTAATTGGCGTAACACAAAGTTCATTAGAAATAACTTAACATTACCATTTTTTGATTATACAAATGTCTAAATTTTCGTTTCAATATATATTAGTTTCTCAAATAGATTTTCCTCTTCGAGTTTACATAACGAGAGAAGAAATGCTTTATTAACAGATTTTGTCCAAGCTACTGGAATTTGTATAATTAGAAACGAAAGAGAAAGACAGAAAGAAAGAAAAGAGAAGAGTGAAGTGAAGAAATCACAAGCGCACAATAAAGTCAAAGATATTTCTTCTAAAGATATCACCTGTTACAGTCTTGCAATTGCTACCAGAGATGAGGCAAACATTGTAGTCACCTTCATGAGAAAATATTCAAGACAAAATCTTATCAAGTAATTCAGAGAAAGCATACATGAAAAAAATTGATAGATATTCTCGCATGCAATTGAATTTATAAATAACGAGAAATGTTTTGTTTTGTTTGTTTTTTTTTTTGAATAAATAGCGTTACACAAGATGCTACCGAAAAAAAATAATGTAAAAATAATTGTGCTAAACACTGGTGACTCACTCTTTTCAGATACAGACACAGCGGTGGTAGGTAGAGACAGCGGCGCCCTGAGATCTTCGTCTTTACTAGAAGATTCCAATGTTGGTTCAGCAGCGATTTGAGCATTTCCAGCACTGGAGGCTGGAGAATGTTCCGGACTAAGACTGTCATCTTTATTACGTCTTACATAATTTCTTTGCCTAGCGTTTGGTCGAATCTCTTTGAATGCAGGTGGATGAGGAGGAGATACTATCAGCGAACCAGATTGCTCCTCCTCAGTAACACCGCTAGAACTGTTTAAGCTTGAAGAGCCCGATTTTGTATCATTTCGCCTGGGGATTCTGTACGGAGGACTCGGACTACGCTTTCTCGATTTCATATTTTTCTTGCGATTTTTAAAAGAGGCTTGGAAGGATTTTGGAGAGGTACGTGAGGACGGTGAACTGTCTCCGCTGTCTTTCTCGCGAGATTTCGACCTAACCGGACTCGAGTCTCTGTCGACTTTCGGTACTTTATTCGGACACATCTGAGGGTGTTTAGACCGCGACTTATTCCCTATTTTCCTACGCGAGGATTTGGAGGAAGTGGAAGATTTGTCAGTTGGCGAAGAAGACGAGGAAGAGCCGCGTGAAGTTGAGCTCTTCAGATCTTTAGACTTGCTGCTTGAATCACCGCTTCCACTTCCTCGATTGCTCGCTGACAAAGCTGAAGACGAGCTATTACTAGCCGATAAACTCTGACTGTTCTTGGAGCTGTTACTGTTTAGGTTACTACTATTACTAGTCAATCGAGGGTCTTTCTTTTGACTCGTTCGATGCAAGACGGCATCTTTATTTGTATTATCACTGAAATTTTTATTATTATTATTGTTGTTGAGGTTCGCATTAGCATGATTGTTATTAATAACGTTTAATAACGTTGAATTATCAGAACCGGCAGGAGCTGCCGCAGGCTTGTTGACAGTGCTAGTTACAGCCGGTTTCGAGATAAATTGCTGCTTTAATTGGTTTGAAGTTACAATTGTATTTGCGACTGGCTGCGTTTGGCCTTCACTTCGCGATTCTTTTGGGCTTGTCATACTCGACCGTTGACGTGGGTCTACTGTTGCCGTAGGCGTTACAACATCCTGAACAACAGGATTCAGCTTCAAACGTGGATCTCGTGGAGTAGTATTGATCTTATTATCCCTCGCTATTTGCATCATACTGACCGGTGAGATTCGTGGACCACCACTGGCTCTTGCGTTCTTCAAGAGCGACGCTGTAGCTGCAGGAAACTACAAGAAAATACAATCGTTATTAATCGATGAAATTCATATTTGACGTGTACAGAAGATGTATGTTTAGTCTGACTTACTTGTTTTGTTACGTCTATCGGCGTTGGATTTGGCACTGTGGATGCTACAGTTTTTCCTGACGTTGCTGCCTCCGTAGTCGGTGGAACGTGTGCGGTGGATACAGCCTGTTGCAAAGAAAACTGATAAATGAGTATATTTTGATATACATATTACACGATGTATCGGCGTGTGATTATATACAACTTACTATTTCTGCCTTTAAATTTCCGGCTTGTTTGTCAAGCTGTCTCTCCTGTTGTTCTAAACTGGCTCTAGCTTGCAACAATTCTAGTTCGATCTTCTTCTTTTGTAGTTCTATCAACTCCTTTTGCTTCTTCAATAGCTGCTCTCGCATAACTGCCTCTGATGGGGTCACCGGTTCTCCAGGTGGCAATTTAACAGGCGACACGATCGTCGTTGTGGTTTGTTGAGGCTATAAATATAACATATTTATATTATATAAATATGTTATGATATGATGAAAATTTGTCAGTGTTATGTATATATGTATATACTTACCATCGATAAAAATCGTGGATTAACATGTATAGATCCAGAAGACATAGTGGTAGGAGGGGCAGTGATTGGCCATGCAGGGTCGATACTTTGGACCCGCACATCTAATGAAAACAATTTTTTTGGTGGAAATACATCATTCCATGTTTGCCGCAATTTCCACATGCAGGCTCTTGTATTCTCATCGACCTGTTACATGCAAAATATTTTTAAATACAGTTAAAATATAACAGAACTCGGAATGTTAATATTCAAACATCTTTCTAAATGAAAAAAGATTTGCTGCATCTAACTTGTGTGAAGCCTTTTAGAGATGTAAGGGCCAGTGATGTTGTATATTGATCAAACAATTATCTTATACTACAAAACATATATATAGTATCGAGAGACTTTACACGTGTGATATAAATATTTCTGACACTAATACGTTCGTCGAGTTCGTGCGCGCGCATAAACTTTTATCATACATAAGTATAAACTAAAGGTTATTCCAGGTCAACGACAAATTCCTCCTGATCGCGAGAGAAAGAAACGTACTTAATTTTTCTTCTCATCGTAATTATAATTTTACAGAAAAAAAAAAAGTTTTGTGCGACTAGTTATAATCTTTTAAATTAATAAAAAATTGCCTTAAAAAATAATAGGTATAATATAAAATAAAAGATATTTACCTTCTCAAACACTCCGCAAAACGTGTTCACTATGTTTTGTGTGAAGAGATTCAAATAGTCTCCGTTGACATTCTTGACAATCGAATCGATGAGATAGAGTACTGGCAACTTAATGTCACTTCTCACCTAAGGAAACACAATACATACCATTCTCACTATGTGATAGATATATTAAAATTATATCGCATAGTTTTTTAATTCTTAATATCTAAGATTTCATTCAGAACATAAATGCGAAATTAATTTTACATCATTATAACATGAAAAGCTATTATCATGTAATGCTTTGATTCATTGACACATGATCAATAACAGTTACTGTATCTACAGTTACTGTTATCTTGAGATACCATGTTATATTTATCTAATAAATATACGTAGTATCTATATATCAGAACTTGAGTAAGTTTCATGGCATGTGATTCTTGCTAATTCCGATGATGTAAATAGTCTGGTCACATCAAAATATCATGACAGAGTGTGTCAACAAGAATGGAATTATCACATATTTCTCCTCACAAACTATTTTTTTTTTCTTACTAATTTGAGATCACAATTTTCCCTTGGAACAGCTTGATAGGAAGCCATCAATTACACAGACATATTACAAACAATGAAAATTTCATTACTGAAATAAAAATGTTTTTCAAGGGTAATTTTGAAAGGATGATGTACATAGTAAACTCTCTTTTTGCAATTAAATGTATATAATACTGCCACTTTATTAGATTATTATCAGTACATTTGTAATGCTGAAAACAAAACTGGAGCAACAAAATAAAAAACAGCTACCTATCAACATCTTCCAACAGAGAAAAATGTACTATAACTTAAGTCTTAACAATATACAAATATATATTTTTTATTTTTAATAAGTTTACAAACATGAGACTTTATTGCATACAAAAAAGAAGCACTTTGTGCGCAATACTAAAATACAATAATAGACTAAAGAGCAGAAATTCTTCAATAGTTCTATGTCAACAGAATTAAAACAAATAGTGTGTATATAAATAGACTTTTTTAAATAGTTGTAGAGAGAAAAAAAAAGAGAAAGCTATATATATATATATATAAATGTGACTATATATAAATAACCTTTTGTAGATGATTCTCAACAGCCTGCACTATTGCTGGTGCATGTTCAATATTATCTTCTGCCAGCATTGTGAGCATGTTAATAAGCGGCTTACTGTTGATTGTAAGATCTGACAGGGAGGAGATATACTCCTCTGCCACTTCTTTTGACTTTGTCGATGTCATCTTGATATGCTGTTAATGAACAAATGCAAGAGAGAGACCTCTTGAGATAAAACCCAGAGAGGGGCTTTTAACTGTAACACAAAAGAGAAACACATGCTCTTGTAGTATATGCAAAAATAGTTATTCAAATGTTACAGAAAACAAGAAATAAAGAATAGAGAGATAAAAAAAAAAAAGATAAAACAATAAATAACAGTAATTCTGGTCATTGTACATTCAGCAAAATACAATATAAATTTTAAATAAGATAAGTAATGTGTAAAGTAAAAGATGAAGTAGGGAAAGTTTCTAAAGTAACAAACGAAACCTCAGGTAAAATAAATCTTGATTTTCTAAGATCTAAAGAAAACAAGTCTATATATCAAGTGATGCAGTGCAGTATCTATAGAAACAAGAAACAAACGACATTTTTCCCTCAGGTATTCAAAGCTGAGTCATCAAAGAATGGAAAAAAGAACAATACATAAAGAAAGAAAATAAGATAAGAGAAAGCATAAATTATCGAGGAAAAACGCAGAAATGCGTTGCAAAATCGGACACGTAGGTACGACGAGAGAATTTTTTTCCCGATCATCCCGCGAGAAAAGATGCAACTTTCGCCGTGCGGAACACGCAATCTGGGACAGAAATGACGACACAGACAATATGTACCTTTAAATTGTCCCGTTACGAATCGGAGCAAACCGCAGAATCCGGTTAGGGTTCGCGCGAATAATTCCGTGAAAAATTCTGGAAATTGATTACGTTTCGTCTGTGTGTGATAAAAATTTTCAGCACCTCTTACAAAGGCACCGACGTAGGTCAGCTCTCTATACGCAGAGAAACACTTATCGATTTCGTTGGCAGTCTCTCCCTCTCTTGCACACGCACTCTCTCTCGCTCGCTCGCAAAGAGTCGCTCGGAAAATGTCCCTAATTTTTTCCGCGAACTCGGCCACGTTGCGTAATTTCGCTCAACTGTCGGACACGCCTTGAAGTGTCGGCTGGCTACACGGCATAATCACGAACGCGCATCTGGAGCAATTCGTCGTTACGTCTCGGGTCCCCCTTTTTTTTTTGATGGCCGTCTCTCAAACGGCGAGAACCGTCCGTTTCTCACGCACGCGATTTATATGCACTCACATCCTTCACAACACACACCTGGCGCGGTCCGCGCGATAATTACCTTCCTTAGCACATTGTGTAACGTAAGAGCGATCTGTGCGACGCGACTGTTTCTCGACGTATCACGTTGAAAAAAATGCACATTGAAAAACCACGCGAGTACTACTACGTGCTCTGTCTGCGCGACGGGACGGGATCTGTTCCAGTCTCCACGCAAAATGGCCGCGATACCTAGCCTTTGCTGAAGCGAGGAACGCGCTGTACAAAGACGTCCGTCTATTCGTTGCAAGGAGCGGAATGGCGGCTGACTCCGGCCGAGATTGGCCAATCGACGATCGCGTTAGAAGCGTCTGATGTCGTGGCACTCGCCTTAGGACCGATCCGCACGACGAACGCTAAGGTTCGTGTACAAGAGCCTTAGGTTCAATTTGCATCGCGAGAAAGACAGGGGCCGCCACTGATCAGTTACTCGCCGGTCGCGACACGGAGAAGATTTCATTCAACGAAACGTGGTTCGATCATCAGGAAAACGCGGATAACTTGAGCGGACAGCTGAAGCTCGTGAACCACAAAAAGATCAAGTTAAGTCACAAAAAACTTTTCTAGCATTCTCTCAAATAATAAGCTACAGCTTTAAAAGAATGCCGATCTTTGATTGAAGTTTCTTTACAGCTCGGTTCCACTTGTAATTGTTGACTTGCAATGACCTATGTTATCTAACGTTGATAAGATCGATATTTTCTCTCGGTAAATGAACGAAACAATATTCATTGAGAAAACGCCAACGTGACAAGTCGGTCGGATGATTTTGACAACTGCAAAAGTGCCAGGTATTGACTTTGGTTAACCAGCGTGAGAACTCCGACGGTTCCCCAGCTCTAAATGCGACACCGAGAGCGCGTTCGTCGGCTCTCAGGGATCGTAGTGGTGTTCGCAAGCCACGTAACTTGACGGACGAGAGAGAACAGCGGTCGTCGTTCTCCGAGTCTACGTGTCAAACGCTTAAACGAGGTTAGATTTGTTCTTGTTTGCAGCCGCGATGACGAGCCTACGCGACCGTCAGATTAACGCTCTGAAGCAAATGCTGAATCTGAATCAGCCCGAGTCGAGGCTCGAGGAGGCGATGCCGACGTGGAAGCTTCTCATCTACGATCGACTAGGTCAAGACATCATCTCGCCGCTGATCTCCGTGAAGGAATTGCGCGAGCTCGGTGTCACGTTGCATATGCTGCTGCACTCGGATCGTGATCCCATTCCCGAGGTACCGGCTATCTACTTCTGCGCGCCCACAGACGAGAACCTCGGCAGAATCGGTCAGGATCTTCAGAACAGTCTGTACGACATCTATCACCTGAACTTCATCTCACCGATTTCCCGACAGAAGATGGAGGACCTCGCAACCGCGGCGCTGCTTGGCGGTGTCGTCTCCAGTATTCACAAAGTGTTCGATCAGTACCTGAACTTCATCAGCCTGGAGGACGATCTGTTTATTCTACGCCATCAGAACAGCGACGTAATATCCTACCACGCCATCAATCGTGGCGACGTCAAGGACAGTGAGATGGAATCCGTAATGGAGATTATTGTAGACTGTCTGTTTTCAGTATTTGTTACACTGGGCACTGTGCCGATCATAAGGTGTCCCAGAGGCAACGCCGCTGAGATGGTCGGTAAGATGATTGACAAGAAACTACGGGACAACGTGTGGGACGCGAGGAACAATCTGTTCGAGGTTGAGACAACAGGTCACTACAGTTTCCAGCGGCCTCTGCTCATCGTGCTCGATCGCAACGTGGACATGGCGACGCCGCTTCATCACACGTGGACGTACCAGGCGTTGGCACATGACGTCCTGGACATGGCGCTGAATCGACTGGTCGTGGAAGAGAGCGTAGGACGATCTCCCACCGGCGGAACACGCTCCAAGACGCGCGCCTACGAGCTGGACAACAGAGACCGTCTGTGGAGTCAGCACAAGGGCAGTCCGTTTCCTCGCGTGGCCGAGGTTATTCAGGAAGAACTGGAGCAATATCGCACATTCGAGGAGGACGTCAAGAAACTCAAGTCAACAATGGGCATCGACAACGACAGCGAGGTCGCGCTGTCCATGGTGTCTGACAACACAGCAAAACTGACCAGCGCTGTGAACTCGTTGCCTCAGCTGCTCGAAATGAAACGGCTGATTGACATGCACACGTCGATGGCCATGGCCATTCTGAACGTCATCAAATCGAGAAGACTGGACATCTTCTTCGAGCTGGAGGAGAAGATCATGAGCAAGCAAACGCTCGACAGGAGCGTGCTGGACACCATCAGCGACCCCGACTACGGCACTCCCGAGGACAAGCTGCGTCTCGCCATCATCTACTACATCTGCACGAACATGTCCGACGCGGATTACGTCAAGCTGGAAACGGCTCTCGGCGCCGCGGGTTGCGACCTGAATCCGCTGGTGTACATCAAACGGCTGCGCAGCTACACCAGAATCGCCGAGATTCAGGGCAGCTACGAGGGCGGCGGCACCAAGACCGTCAGCATGTTCTCCAAGCTGATGACTCAGGGCTCGTCGTTCGTCATGGAAGGTGTCAAGAATCTGGTGGTGAAGAAACACAATCTGCCAGTTACCAAGATCGTGGACGAGCTGATGGAGTCCAAGCAGTCGTCGCGCACCGAGGACTACCTTTATCTGGACCCGAAGCAGCTCAAGCACACGGACCAGATGCCGAAGAACCGACCGACGTTTCAGGACGTGATAGTCTTTGTGGTCGGGGGCGGTAACTACATAGAATATCAGAACTTGGTGGACTACGTGAAGCAACGAAGCGGCGCCGGGGTGAACAAACGTGTTATCTACGGCTCCTCGACCCTCGTCAACGCCAAGCAATTGCTCAAGCAACTTTCTCTGCTCGGCCAGGAGGCTCAGTCGTGAACGGGACTCGATACGCATTTGTCATTGTCCTCTCCTTTTTCTTCTCCTCTCTCTCACTGTCGCTCACTCGTACGTTATCTTCTCACATTTTACTTTTAATAATCTATTACTAATAGATATATTACTCATAGCTCTTGTATAAAGTGTACGATATGAATAAAGGTCGATTTGTTATTTTCATCAACGTCTCTCAGCGCCTGTTCTGAACATCACGTGTGTATCCGACATGTGTTCCTTGTCAGAGTTCCTCTTCTCCGTTAAACCTAAACATGCGCGACTGCGTTCAGATTGTTTGGTCGATCGATCGTACTGGCAGGGTTGCGTTTTACACTCTCGATGGTAGTTTTTTTCAAAAAAGTCACGTATATTTTTTGAGAGATAGAATTCACACCGAAAATTGCGAGCTAGATAAAAGACACACTTTGAAAATTAATAGTCTAAGAAATCAATGGCTACGCAAAGTGGATCGAGCAATCTCGTGCGGAGAGCCGTCATTGCGACCGATTCGCAGAAAGCGGTTACGGAGTACTTCGTGTCCAAGCAGGAGGAACGTCAATGTCTCAAGTAATTTTGTAATTTAGAGTAAACGAAAAAGTACACATATATCGCGTACACATTTTTTGTCATTGCGCTTGAACGTGACATCAGGCAATATCCGGAATGGGACAAGGTGAGAGTTTGCCCGGCGACCGAGGTGGTCAGGATTCGGCGAGAACTGAGCGAGGCCGAAGAGATGCTGAGGGAGAAACGAGTGGAACAGAAGATCAAACGCAAGCAGATGGACGAGCAGTGGGAGGAGGCGAGAAAGCAAGAATTGTCGCTGCGCGAATCCTTCGTAAAGTTTAACGTGCTCGTTAAGGAAAACGTTGAGAAGCGCGATAGAGCGGAGCAGAAGATCAAGGAGGAGCACAAGCGTCAGGAGAAATACGAACTAGAAGTACGGAGACTCGATAGGAATAATAAACGTTTGTTGTACTTCGTTAATTTTTTCTCGGTTGGTTATTCGGTAAAGAAAAAAAATAACCGCGTAAATTACAACATAATTTGTTTAACAGATCGATGAGTTGGAGAAGAAATTGCGTTACTTCACAGAAGCGCTGGACAAGATGCAGCAATACGTAGGGAAATATAAGAAGTTTCAAAATTATTTAGAGCGAGTGGTGAACGAGACGGGCGAGTTTCAGTCGATCACCGAGATCTTCAATCGTTACGAAACTCTGGTCGAGGCGAGACAAGCGTTGTCCGATCACCAGGACAGAAACCTTCGGTTGTTGGAATCTAAAGGATCGGAAATAGTATATTTTCGTTCGGATTCACGCAAAATCGCTAAAATTCCGCGCAAAATTTACTCTCTGATTATTTAACAATTCGCTTCTTCTCTCTAAATAAAAAAATCTACAGGTACAGCTGACGGAAGCCAAATCTCAGGTGTTGATGGGGCTGAATAACAAATTGGCGCAACTGCAAGCGAGATACGATCGGGCGAAAGCGCAGGCAATGAGATGGGAGACGATTGTTTCGAAAATAAAAGAAACCGCAGCAACCAAGAATCTGGAGCTGACGCAAGTGAAGGCGTGCTGCTGGAATATCTATCAGCAGATTTGCAAGCGAAAAGAGATACCGGTCGAGGTGAGCAGCGAGGACGTCGAGCAGCAGCTAGTACACATCAAGAGAACCATCCTCGAACTGAAGCAGATCATCAAGGTCGCCAAGAAGAGAGCGAAGGAAGAAGAGAAAAGTTTACCGCAACGCGAATAAGTAATAAGTTTTATATCTCGCTGTTTATATCTCGTCGCGGTTCTGCGGTGCTGCGAACTTAATAAAACCTTGGCGAAACAACGAAGCAGAATGACTAAATTACACCGCGTCTTTCTTTGTGGCGAAAAATTATGCGCAGAAAGATTAAAGGGATTTTTAATTTGTTTAGAATTGTATATAAATTTTTTATATAAACAGAATCACTTTTTTTAAATAAAAACATAAACTTGATTTTTTAAATATAAATTTGATAATTTATCAAAATTGCATAAACATTTTTTTTTTATATAAGTTTGATATTTTTTCCATTTGCTCAATGTTTTAACAAATAAATTAAAGATCTCTCTCTCAAATCCATCATATAAATAACAAGTGGGACAAGCGTGTAAATAAAATGACTTTTTATTACGGTTTTTTGTTACACGCGCACGTGTAACGTTGCTTCTGCTCAACAATCTGATCGTTTATAAGTCGAATCCTCATACGAGCACGTCGTTATGACATTAGGCAAAGGTCAGGCGATGTGAGAGGAAGATGAGAAATAAAATGCGCACAATATCGTTATGTAATTCCGCTTATTGATAGCGTTTTTGCATAATCTTCCTAGCCGCCGGTAAGTGACAGGCGGACACGTTATGAAGCAGCTCCGAATAATCGTCCTCGAGCCTTTGTCGCAGTTTTTGCGAGGCTTCGACATGTGTCAGCGGCGAGTCCAGCCCTTCTCTAACGATCTGCATTTGCTCGTGCTCGACGCAGCTGCGGATCCGAAACAAGGAGGGGTGTCAAAAATAGGACAAGGTTTTACGACCCGCGTATCCTCGACGATTTAACAAAAATTTATCTCTAACGTCACGTTGTTGATACATTCTTCAAAAAGTACGTCTGCTAGAAGCGTCTATTTCTATTACTACAATTCCGAAGAAGAGGAAAATAAAATATTTAAAAAATATATAAAACAAAATATTTGCAACATACAAAATATTAAAAAAAATATATAAAACGCAAGTTAGCCGCTCGCGCGTATCTTAGGATACGCGCGAAATTTCGAGGATACGTCCGTTACATTCGAAAGAATTTGGATCGAGGAAGATGAGGACAAGAAAAGGAAGCGACGGGACTCACAGAGGACAGGGTTGAGTGGGCACGATGCGACTGAGGCCGGGCACCTTCAGCCTCGGTTTTCTGTCCTCGTCCACTCGCAGTTGCGCCGCTTTGCTGGCCTTGTCCACCCAATAGACTTTGTGGAACATCTCGGTGATACGCTTCTCGATCAGTTCCAAGTAGAGCATAACGTTGCTCATAGTCACGTGGGTGTTATCGCCAAGCAGGTCCAGAATCGGCGAGTTGTCGCATCGTATCATTCTGAAGAGATCGTCGATTCCCTGCAGCAGCTTGCCCATCACGTTGTTGGACTGAGACATGAGTAATCGTTGGATTTGTCATCACGCGAATATTAAAAGTGCAGATTATTTTTCTACATATTTAAATTAAGACCAAGGACTAATGCCGCGGAATCGCAAAATCATTTTTTCCGAAAAGCGAAAAAATAACTTCCTGTTAAAAATATAAAAATCCACGGCATTGGCTCGTTCTACTTTTAACGTTAAAGAAAAATGTTTAAACTACTTTTAAATGTCTAAATGTACAACAAAGACTGTTTTAGCTGTAAACCTGCGCGAGATCTTCCGCCGCGGCGTCCGCCAACGCGGTCTGATCCTGCAACTGTTTCGCGATCTTCTCCAAATTCTCGGCCTGTTGCTGATCGCGATGCACGTTCTGAGCTCGCGCTTCCTCAATCGCCGCTGTCAACTGCTCCATCCTCGCCTGAAGACTCTCCAGCTCGTCGTTGAGCTCGTTCACGTAATTGAAGAGCGCGAAGTTCTCCTCCTCTTGCTTGATGAAGTGCGCGGTGAGCTTGTCGATGTCTTGCTCACCTGTTCAAAGGTATTTATTTAACTGATACTTTACTTACAAGATTCCGAGATTTTGGTCGCAAGTCGAATTGCGCCACAAATTGTCATTTAAATCGTTAAATTAACACGTTGATGATATTTTTTGTAAACATTTAAAGAGATTATTTTCTTATTGTGATTTAAAAAACTGGTGTCTCTTAAAAATATAATTGATGCAAGTTTGAAAATGCGCAAGTGAAACGCAAGTAGAGAGATATCGTGTACATGTAATTAACGCGGAAGGCGAAAGTCACTAAAAGGTAAAATTTAGACATAAAAAAAAAGGAAGCACCGGTAAATTGTTTAATCGTCTGCAGAATCTGCGTGAAGGCCGCTATCTTGTTCTGTTTCTCCTCTCGCCTCGCCTGCCTCTCGGCCTCCTTCTTCGCGTTCAGATCGGCCATCTCGCGAAACTGTCCCTTCACACCGAGAAACTCCTGCAGCTTCATCTCGTTGTCCAGGGTCCTCTTCAGCTCGCACATCTCCGACGTGTGGTTCCTCAGGTCTCTTATTCCTCTGCGAACGGAAGTTGTCGACTCAAAAGCCGGCGATCAAAAACGATTTTCCGCGGCGGAATTTGCACGCGCCATTGGCTCCGTCGGTCGCAGTTCCGAGTTTCTAATTTCGCGACGACATTCATTTCCGATTTCGAATGCCGATTTCGTCGTCGCGGCCGAACAGTCGTTCGAATTACGAGGAACAACAATCCGACGAACGCCGTTTTCGCTTTCGCGCGATTTCGGCTTCGTCGCGAGATTCATGTTTCAAACGCCGGGAAACATTATACGCGTGCGGTTTTACACGCGTAGGGGATTTTTATCACCGGAAGCGGAAGTCGATCGCGTTACCTCTCGCGCAGGGCCTGGATTTTGTTGAGCTCCTCGTCCCGCTGATTGAACGTGATCGTCGCCTGCTCGATCAGATCGTTGATGATCTGCTTGCCCGTGTTCAGCTGGCCGAGCAGTTTGTTCCACATCTGCGTGAACTGCGCGCGTTCCTTCAACGATGTTTCGATCTCGGCGCGCAGCTTCGCGTTCTCCGCGATCACCTGATTGAATCTCTTCGTGGCCACCTCCACCCGGTTCTCCAGCATGAGTATTATCCTGGCGTGTCGCGCTGTCATTTCTCGCAACTGCGTGTCGGTGCGCACTTTCATCTTCAAATTGCCGACTTCCTTCGAGAGCTGTAAAACATACAGGTTTTGCGCTTGTTCTTCTCGAGTTGCAAGAAGCATTTTATTTTAATCAGTCCACGTAATTTTAACGTGTCTTCAGATTCGCAAAGTTGTTCACGTATAAAAAAGTAATTAATATCAATTCGTGTAACATCGCGGCAATACCAGTAACCTTGCCGATTTGCTCGTCCAGCTGAGCGATCTGCTGCTTCTCGTTGTCTATCAGCTCGATGTAGTTGGCGCGCTTCTCCAACAGACATCTCAGCTTCTCGTTCATTTTCTCGTCCTTGCGCGCGAATGTCCTCGATTTCGCGGTCTTCATCACCAGCACCAGCTCGGCCTTTTCCTGCTCCAGATGCTCGATCATGTTTTGCTGATTGCGGAGCTGCAATCTCGCATCCTCCGCGCACGCCGCTCGATCGTTCTCCATTATTCTGTACTGTCTCTTCAGTCTTGACAATTCGACCTCCGCCATCGTCTCGAGCTCCAGCTCGTCTTGAGTCTGTTGCGGTCTGTACATTTTGAAGCCTTCGGACGACCTTATTTCTCGACGATTCCTAAATTCGACGTTTATCGTTAAAAAATACACCGAAGAAAATTAAATAGAAAGTTTAAAAACTTTAAAAAAATATGTACAAATTAAATTTATACACAAATTGTAAGAGTTTAGGGAAAACTTCTTTTCCACGTGTTTTCCTTAAATTCGTAGGGTTATATCGCGCGTGTGTACTTGCTTTTTACACCAGATTCACAGAAGACAGCTCGACGAAGACGCGGCAGTTTCATGAAAGACGTCTTCGCAATCGATCACGAAGATGCGTGCAAGAGCGAATAGCACCCCCCAGTTGCGATTTTTAGTGACATCAGACGCCGACATCTGAGAATGACATCTGCCACCCCGTGCAGCCAAAGCAGCTGTACGACGTACCACCCAGGCTCTGTTGTTACTTCCGGTTGCCAAGCAATAGACTCAACAACGTAACATTGGCGAGACGCTTTCGGAAGTTTATTTCTGATAAAAACGCACAGGTATTGTACAGTATTTTGTATTGTTTTTTTTAGTTTTAAATATTTTTAAATATTTTTAAATATTGCTCTAAAACAGAAATATATATCTGGCAGCGGAGAAAGAGACATACTTTATATTGAGAATCTGTCGGGAATATTGCATGCGATACTCCAATCCTGCAAGATAACGTTCCTGCAATTTTGCGGCAATATTTCTCGATATTAAACATTTTTCCACGCTTTTATAGCTCCTTAACCGTCTGCGCTGTAAAATTTCAAGGCACATTTTCGAGTAAATGACAAGTGGCGACGAGTAATTAACATTAACGTCTACCGACGGATCTCGAGAACGTCGATGCGAGGAACAAGCGCATCATGCTTGTTCAGCACGAGGCTCAAGTATATTATAATACACATGGATAGATATATGTATATTCGTGAGATCCAGTCAGGTGGTAGTTCGACCAGGTGGGTCAAGTGGTGGGGCAATGTGCTCGACGATGCGGACGGGGGAGACGTTAGTACACCTCTGGAGGGGAAAGTCGCCAGGTCGATCGGTTTCTGCTCGGTGCGCGCGACTGACAAACGCGCGGACCATCCTCGGGCTCGGTTCATTGTCGATTGTACGATCGTTTGTAGTTGTGTCGCATTGAATTACGCCAGCATAATCGATCACACATTAGTCGGTTCGGTGTTCAGTCAAGCGACTGTGCGGCAACGCGATTTTGGAGGTCGCTCGAGCGGTCTCGTCGATCGATACCGAAGTAGCAATTGTGTTGTGTGGGAGACTGTACACGCGGATGACAGTATAATTGTTGGAAATTTTCAGTGATAAGATAGTGAAGTGCGATAATGTTATCGCGTGAGTTCCAACGTTGATATTCGTTGACATTTCCAAGTCAATTGTCGGAGCTGCCGATGGAAGAATGGATCGCTCGAGATCGTTACGCATAGTAGGTACATATACGTTTGAAAACAACTGTTTTGTTCGTCTACAGAAATGAAAGATGTACCCATAACAAATTGGGTTCTACCTGACTTCGTTCTGTCGGATTGTCACGCTCGGACGTGACGTGCAATTTGCAGCAAAATTAAATTTTCAATTAAATTAGAAAAAAGGAGCCAACAAGCTGGTTCTTGCGCGCAGAAATGAATTTAAACTCTGCGGAGCTCATGCTATTATCTTCGTTGTTAGGATAAATTTATGTCTAAGCTCGTTTTGTGCGAGAGTTTTGCCTGGAATTAATTTTACACTTCGCGGGGCTAATTTGATCGTTTAAAAATTCATCAGAATGCGTATTGTGTGTATCGCAAAATTTCGTCACGTTTGGTACACGAACCCCGACACAAAGAGGCGAACGCGCCGAGCTGAACGAATTACTTTCAACCGCCTCGATATAACATGGTAGGGAGAAGGCGAGCTGGCCGCACGCTGTGTACGCGATTCCGTAATATTTATTTTCCACTCACGACTAGTGACTCACTCACTGGCCGACCGTGCTACGAACAGGTAGAACTGCGTGCATGTGTGTGTGTGTCAGGTGTGTTGCGTGCGAAATACGTACGCGAAATCGTACAATTATAGTGAACTCGCGAAAGGTGGAGTGTCAGGTTTTGTGCGTGCGCGTATAAATAGTGCACGTTTTTTTTCAATTCCCGCGGCGGTAAATTATTCATCGCGTCATAAACAGTTGGCACGGACTGTAATTATGGACCATGTAAAATTGCATGAAATATTTATCAGAAAAAGAATGAGCTCGATGATTTCTCGCGTGTCATTTCTTATACATTCAGCGTACGTTTCTTTCGTCGGGACGTACTTTCGCGGGACGCGTGTACCTACACCGCGCTTCGGTTTCCGCCGATCGAATTAAGTCGTCTGGTCTGGAGATTCATCCTCTTTATTGGATTTATCCGCGCCGAGGCGGGGTGAAAAAACGCGTAAACGCCCGAGCGGAATCGATAAATGCGAATTGTCGCACGTGCTCCGTCCGTGACCGTGTCTTCTCTCAGGGGTGAGACACGCACACACCCTCTTTTTTTTTTTTTTTTTACATTTCAATTGGGTTCTTCGTCCCGTCGCGGATAGAGAGACGCGTAGTAGATACTCCCACTCGCGCGCGCGAATCGATTCGAGCGCGAATCGATTTTCGGACGCCCGACGAAATCGACGCGCGCGTCATTAAATCCGCCCACACGCGACTCGCGTTATACTCTTCTTTTTTTTCTTTCGCTCGACTCGTGGATTTTGCATTGCGATTTTTTCTTTTTATTATTTTTTTTTTTTTTTGCGTTACGGTGAAACTTGTCTCAAAACTAAATGCACCGTAAAATTAATACTCGACGTTAACATTGAGACACGCGATCGCGATCAAAACCTTTCTATTCTTATGTAAAACCCGTTTTCTCGGATTGTTTTCGCGATATTAAATCAAATGTGGGAGACCTTTTCGACGTTTTTTTCAACGTGCGAATTAATTGCCCGTGTAACGGAAATAACGCGTTAACGTCGCGAAACTGAAACTTGTTCCGCAATGAGTCGTTTGTCAAATATCGCTGTGTGTAGTCTGTGTGTTGAGGCTTATCGTACAGAGTGGCTATCATGTAACTTTTCGATATCAATTCGCATTTATTTTTGTTTTTGAAAAGGAAAGAAAAATACATTTGAAACATGACGCCAATCATGTAATTGCTGGAAATAATTTTATTCAAAAGAACTTTATTTTTTTCTTGCAGAAGTTGGACGCGCGACGACAAGAATCGGACACACGTCGCGCCGAGGAAAATCGAGTATAACTTGGCCCTGGGAAAAAATTCTCTTCAATACACGTTCGAAGTGAACACGTGATGATCCACCGCAATTCTCTCCGCAATGGTTTTTTTTTTTTTGTTCTACAAAGTGAACGTGGAACGAATAAACGAAGTGAAGGCGTAAAGCAACACGCCGCTCCAAATCGATCGTCGAATCACCGTAAAGACTATTTTATGTGAATTTGTGAAACCGGACGTTTGATGTTGCAATTATCGTGACTTTCCATTCGGGTGGCCTTGTTCCGCGCAACGACAGACAGTTCGCGAATCGTGCCCCGCATAGAATCCGTTCCTCTTGCTGTCGCGGAAATGTAAATGCGCACGATTCGTGAGTGAATTACTGAGAGAGAAAATATATATCGCAAGAAAGTGGCGATAGCTGCGGATCAATAGCGCAGCGAACTTCCGCGATCGATATCTTCGGAAGTTTCGCAGGTGCGTTGTACTCGTCGTCGTTGTTGTTGATAGTGATGTCGCGCACAACGTTGAATCGTCGGTCTGTCCGTCCGCACGTGCGCGCGGATCGCGTCGAGTGCAATGTCACGGCGACTCGGAATCGCTTCCGGTAGCGGCCGAGCGCACGTAATTTCCTACACACACAAAAAAAAAGAACAAACTCGCAAGTGACTCATCGTGAAAAAATACCGTCTTTTCTATCGCCCGGCTTGTAAGCGCGATAGACGTGAAAACCCGAAATTTAATTGATTTCATCTAATCAATGGCGCCCGATAGCGCAGCGCTGTTCGCGCACGACCGTTCGATCGTTAACCAGGAAGAACCGTCGATTGTCATCAGGCGTTATAGCAGCGCGTCGAATTTAACGCTCTGACGCGCGTAATTCTCGAAGTGTTTCACCTGACGTGCGTTTATTCGCGCGTACGTCAGGCCATTTCCGGTCTTATCGATCGAAATTCGATACGCAGGAGTGATACGTTCGCCGCGTGTTACGAGAGAGACGTTCGCGATGCTGCCGAAAAAGGATAGTCAGACGGGGCCGTACGCTCTCGAGGACATGATATCCGATCTCCAGACGAGGCGACACTCGCTGGAGCACGAGGACGCCGTGCAGGATCCCGTCGAGCTTCTCAAGCAACGCGAGAGGGATCTCGTCCTGGCCGCCGAGCTCGGCAAGGCTCTGCTCGAGAGGAACCAGGAGCTGACGAAGCAGGCCGAGACCTTAGCCGAGGAATACTCCGTCAAGTTGGAAGTAAGTGCTCGAATAGATTTTTTTCGGACGAGAGCTCGACTCGCATAATTGGCTCGGAAACAAATAATTGACGTTTACGTAATCAAATGCACAGTAATTATTATTTTTCCATCAACTGCTGATAAAAGCAAGTTGAAAAAAAATTATATTACATAATTGCATTACGTACACGGAGAAATTCTTGTAGAATTAATTTTGTAAATAAAAAAAAGTAAACGCTCGAAAAAGCAAACATATGTTTTTTAGCCGGCTGATAAAATATAACTCCGTACAAATACAAATTTATTATGCGCGCCGGCAATTAAGAGATAAGCGAGTTATTAATTATGCGAGTTTTTTTGTTTGTTCGACGTTTCGTGTACGTAATAATAATTGGGAAAAAATAATTGGAAGCTCGCAAAAATACATAGCTCTCGATTGAATTTTGCTTTTATCGCGTTGCGATGAAATTATTTCTCGTAAAAAAAAAAAAAAAAAAAAAAAAAAAAAAAAAAAAAAAAATTTCGAGGGATAATCCACTTTTTTGCAACTCGATATTGCGTTGCATTACTTTTTATTACGAAATAAAAGTGTAACAATGTGTCACCAACTATTTCATAAAAAAGGTCGCAGATCGATATATCTCGCAAATCGATATCTTTACTATATTTGTTTACTACATCTGTTATTTTCCTTTTGCTCTTGCTCTTTTCTCTCTCAACAGCAACCGATGGGCTCTCATCTGTTTCGTTTATAATGAAGATGTGACGCGAGTCGTATTTGGATTGTTGCACTTGTTATCGCTCACCGCGCGATAACACTGATAATAATCGCGCGAGATAAAACGTCTTCACGAAAGAGATGTAATTTCGAATATACCGTTTCAATATCACGTTATCTATTCAGAAAAGGAAGGAAGAGATAAATAATTTATCAGTCAAAGCGATCTCTCGTTGTTCTTCCATGCGCAAAAATCGAAAAAATAAAAAGCACGACAGAATCGCGCCGTTACGTGCTCGCGAGACGAAAGACAGTCTAACGCCACCGGGCGGAAATCCTTTTTCACCTTCGTGTCTAACGGACATAGTCACTTTCCAACATTATGGCCGGCTCGCCACGGAAAATTTGTTGCCGCTATGTACGCGCGCTCGCGATTACGTAAGTCGATAACGCGGAACTCGATGCGGGAAAGGTCGAAAACACGACTCGCGTTTCCAGAAAAAATTCGCGATAAGCGAAGCTGAGCAAATAATAAATTCAAAGGACAAACTCAGAAAGAAGAAACATATTTTTTGCAAAAACCTGGTTTTTTAAATTGTCAACCGGCTGTTTATATTAATCTTTTAATTAAAATACATTCTAAAATTCTCTCTTTCTCTTTGCGCAATCGGTTTCGTTTTTTAATCGCTCCTTAAAACGTCGCTTCCTCTTTTCCTTTGTGTCTTTTTTGAAAGACACGCGGCACGTTCGCGAGCAGCCAAGCGGAACGGTTACTCACGTCTGCCTCAAATAGCCGTTCGTCTACCGCCAAAGTATCGGTATTGCAAGTTTGCACGCGCGTACGTTTTCCTGCAATTCTCTCCTCCGCAACGAGCTGAAAAAGAAGAAGAAGAAAAAAACAATGAAAGTCATAGAAAACGTATGCGCGCACAGCAGTTACGTTTCTCCCCGCGGGTTTTACCGAAATCGGGCCACGAGATAGAGAAACTAAATTTCACAAGCGCGCTTTTCGACGCAAAATGCATCGAAATTGCGACTCGTGGGAGCGACGCGTTTGAACCTGCCCGCCGGCCAACAAAATCCGCGTCTCGATTATTTTCGACGAGGAGAAGAGCGACGCGCTTCGCTGAAGATCGCTTGAGAACGCGACTTGGGCAAGAAACTATAAAAGTGTTTTCTTTTTGTTTTTACTCCGTCATTATTATCATAATTTTCTCATAAATTTCGATAGTCTGCGCAACACAGACTCTCATGCCGACTAACGTCGTTTAATTCGCGTTGAACTTTCGTATTTCGCTCGAGATCGCGCAATCTCCAAGTTAAAGCGCCACTTAATTCAAACTAACGTTCGAGCGCGATCTAATGGTACCTGGTAATAATAATAATAGTAATAATAGCGGTTTTTTTTTGCGGCCGAGAGTCTGTCCCCTTCGTACTCGGATTTCGTCGATCCCTCGACGAGAGAAGCGAGAGAGATCCACGAAAGCGTGGAAACAAGCCACTTAGGCAACTACGAGCGGTCTCTTCAGAGACAATGCCCGGCACTACGCTCTGCCTGCGTCTTGACTACCCACGTTTCCCTCCGTATCTTTCCGCATTATGCCTGTCGCCTTAGTTTTGACCTCCGTGCAGAAGGCTCACGCCCACGTGCGCGTTTCCGTTAAGTCTCTATTCGAACAATCCGTTACGTCTTCGATTTATGATATAGATTTTAATGAGGAGAGAGAAAAAAGAACGCGAGAGAGGAAAGAGAAAGGCGGAGAAGAACTTAGGATCCAGGTCAATATTTGAATAGTAAAATGGACAAAATAGATAAAATACACGCATAGAAAGTATCGAAGAAAAATTGAAACAAATGGTTTTTGTCAGGGAAAAAGAAAACTGCTGCAGTATCTTCACGGGTGCAGCTGCGCGTCTCCGAGCTAGCTACTTTCCTCCAAATGACAGTACGCGACTTCCGCACGTACTTCCGGAAACAATTATTTTTTTCCTACAAAAGCGAAAGAGCTTCTTCTTCGAACATTGGCGCGGTCACGCGAGCGACGACACTTTTATAAAATTTTCAAAAATAATATTTGCGTTCTGAATTAATAGAACAAGTTCTTACTTTTTTTATTCTGAGATTTATGATTTTGTGACACAAGTTAAAAAAAAAATTATTTATTTCTTATTGTATTTCTTCCTCGTGATTTTACATTTCAAAGACTCACTCACGTCGGTGAGTAAAGGCCGATTGCGTCATCGAATTGCGAATTTATTATGCGTCTGCACTTGGACTCGCGTCACGTCCGCTATCTATGACGCTAATACATGCACATACACGATGTTTACACACGCCGCGATCGCGCCGTGTGTTTAAACGCGCTCGTGACCGTTGCGCGCGTAAAATATTAAGCGCGAAGACGATGGCACGCGTTCCAGACCGCGAGCGCCTTTTAGTAGCGGCACCGCGCCGCTGACGTTTCCGGCTTTGTCTTTTAATTAAGTTCGCCACGCTCGTATGTGGAATAATTACACGCGGTTGCAATTTTCTTTTCTTTTTTTTTCGCGAATCGTCAACGACGTCGGTCGATTTTTTCAGCGCCTTGTCATTCTGATTCGCTGCCAGTTACGTCGAGCAGTAAATTACGAGCGGGTTTTCCTAATTAATGAGTTCTTCGCAAAACATGGAAATCGCGATGATACGGTGAAGCAAACGCACAGTATTCAGCGACACAGTTTACTTCTTAAACGCAAAAAAATTTTCACGAACGAGGTATTTTCTGTATTTAGTTTGTGTGACATTTAATTTGTTTATTAAATTTAATTAAATTAAGGGCTAATTTAATTTAATTAAAAGGTATCTCTTTTTCAAGTAAAAACAAACTTCAGCAACTTCTTCGAGTCCTCGCCGAGAAAAAAAAAAGTCGTTCGCTTACTCGAGTAGAGATTTTTTTTTCGAGTGTGCATTATCATCGCGCGCGATCATTGCATCGTGAACGGAGTCTCTCTCTCTTCTCAGCTGAGACTCATTTGTCTTTGAGTCAGTTGTCTGACAAAAGTGCGCGCTTTCGTTCAAAGTTCCACTTTCATTTCTGTACTACGCGTGTGCTTTTGCCGACGTATAAAGAGAAAAGAAAATAGGCCGCGCGCGATCGCGAGTCGTAACGAAATCGAGCCGAGTTCGGTTCAGCTGGATGATGATGCTCGCTGTCGTTGTATAATTGCGACCTGAAAGCGGCGGCGTCGGCAATTAGCACTGACCGACCGGGGGGCGGCAAAGCGTTTCACACCGACGATAAAAACAAAAAACAAAAAAAAAATCCAGTCTCCAAAGCCGGGAGTGATAATAATGCGCATTATGCAGCTCGCGAGGACTGTATAATTCTTGTGCGAGAAAGCCCAGATTCCACGCTTCTACGTACTTATGCATCATCATCAGCCTGGGAATCTCGGTGCGCCCGTGATGAAAAGAAAAAATGGCGCAGATCACCCATTAACCTCGAGGTAATCCAATTAAAACGCGTGAGATTGTCACGGTCAAATAGTCTAAGAAAATTGTTGCTATTTGTCTTTTTTTTTATCATCTCTTTTTACTTCTCTTAATTAACAGGAAGACCATCTTTGTACATCTATTTTATAGTTTCTTTTTTTTTTTTTTTAATTCTGAGATTCCAAAACTTTTTCGCAACTCGACTTGCTCCAGACGAAATTTACCGCTTTTTTTTACGTAATTGCGACAAATCACGCGATTGACAGAACGAAATAACGTGCGCGCGCAAGAGAACGATAACACGGATGAGATAATCATTCATTCGCGAACCATTGTTTTCGATAAACGGTGACGGAATTGATCACGCAACGCGACAGAGCACACACACACACACAAGTCTAATGTTCCAAGCAAGTTTCGAAGCGGAAAAACGCGGAATACGAAGTCACGCTCGCGACCTGGAACTTTCCCAAAGTTATATACAGCGAATTGAGCCAAACGACGGGACAAGAAGAAAAGAACTTTTTTTCATCCCTTTACACGAAACGGCGCGGGAAACTAACTTCGCCGGGAAACCGTTACCGCAGAGGATTCGTGCAACAGCACCCTGACCCAGTTTCGTTCTTCATGTTCCAGGCCGCCGAGCGATGAGCGCGTCGCGCGCGATAATAATTCGCAGCCACGCAGGACTAATTGCAGATGAAGAGGTTGGCGCGTTGGAGGGCGAACGGGAATTGACTCGCGAAAAAGTCGACCGGAAGTTCTCGGAAAAAAGTAGACCGTCAGGTCGGAATCCTCGAGGAGAACGTTTCACCCTCTTTATTCTCTGTTTCTCTTTCCCCGCGCGCTCGAGCTGCGATTGTTTCGCACGAGGTCGCTTTTCGCGTGCGCTGACAATGGAGAAAATTGTCACACTTATCTCGGTTTACTTCTCGTTTTATTTATTTATTTATTTTTTTTTTTTTCAAGCGAATTCAGAAAGGCAGAACAAGTCGCGCTAGCGAGAAACAGATTCTTGAAAAGAATTACTTGACGTGTCTTTTTCTTTAAAAAAATTGATGTAGTAAATTAATTAATTGTAGTAAAGTAATTAAATAACTTCTTAAATTTTTTATCGTCGCACGTACTTCTTCCTCTTAAATAATTTTGTCTGATTCGAGATACACACTGGAATAAAATTATTGCGCAAAGATGAAAAAAAAAAAAAAAAAGTTTGCGTAAACGCGAAATACAATCGAAATTACCGTTTGATTGCGTATCCGCGGTGTGTGTTTAAGAGTTAATGAGAGATTCTTGTACAACTGCCGCGAGAGAGATAATTTTTTCCGAGCTTCGTCGCATTCAACCGACGCGCGACGATTCAACCGCAGCGTGTCAAGACTTTCGTGATCGTTTCCTAACGGCGCGACAATGGCTACTCGTGCGTTTAAACAGCCCCTCGCGGGCTTCCCGCGCGGCGAGGAAATTTATTTCGAACGTCAACAATTATCGCGATTGTTCGCCGAATCGTCAGAAAGTTGATATTTCCAGGCGGAAACGTCATCGCCGACGGGTATGATCCGCGCGACTTCCCGTTTCCTTTTGTGAGAAAGAGATTTCAAAGGAACGAATGTGGATAAAATACGAAAATGACGAAGATTCGCCTCTACGTCCGAAGAACACGAAAAGGGCGGGACAAAGCGTGATTAAAACACGCGGAAGAAATTGACGTCGCTTTATGCGAAAAATCTCGCGTGCAAGTTTATCGTCGCGAGAAAGAGAAGACAGTTAAGAAATGTGCGACTGTTACAACCGGGAATTGCGAGCGATCCTCCCATTGTTCTCACGGATTTAATTGTGTGCGTTTGTGCGACGCCACGCTTGTCTCCGCGGAAAGTAACGGAGTTTCCGCCCGCACGCACGTGCGCTACCTCTATTATTTCTCGTAACAAAAAAAAAAAAAAAAACACAGTAAAAAAAAATAAATAAATTTTAACGACAGATTACGAATTGCTTTTCTACGCGCGCACATGGGCGATGCACGCGCGTTGCAGCGATTGTTCCACTTTCGCGAGGGATAATCCACTTTTTTGCAACTCGATATCGCGTTGCGCTACTTTTTATTACGAAATAAAAGTCCAATAGTGAGTCACAAACTACTACATACAAAACATCTCGCAGATCGAGATATCTCGCAAATCGAGATATCTCGCAAATCGATATATCTCGCAAATCGATATATCTCGCAAATTGATATTTCGGCTCGCGGTATAACGGCTGAGTATACTGTGAATTGTCTCATCTCGCGATTAATTAGATATCAGAGAGAGAGAGAGAGAGAGAGAGAGAGAGAGAGAGAGAGAGAGAGAGGAAGAAAACTGCCGAGAAACATAACGGTTGTTGCCAAAGTGGGAACTAGCGAGTACAAAGTGTGTGCCTTACTCAACAACGCGTGCTCTAAAAACGTTTAATGCAATTTTTTTTTTTTTTCAATCAATCAGTCATACAATTCGTTTTTCAATGTTACATTAAAACAGATGTGCTCGTTAAATTTTTCGTTCGTCGCGTTCGCGTTCGCGTCAGCTGTTCTCGCACATTTCTAGCTCATCAAAATAACGCGTGTCAACGGTTTATTCCGATTGACTCGATAAGATAAGTTTTGTTATCGGTGCAAAACACACAAGTGTTCCGCCGACGAATCTGCGCGCGACCCTGAGGGTCTTGCGAAAACTCGGATTTCGTCAACGTGACGATTTAGCGTGTCGGTGAGTCACGGACGGTTTTGTAAACTCGCACTATATAGCAACCGCTGTCGTGTGAAAAGACGTTGATTAAATAAATTAGCAAGAGTGTTTCAATGTTGATAAAAACATGTTCTGGTACTATCAGGAGCGCAATATCGGAGTTTACTGTAGATTGCATCGATTAGCACCGCGATATGATTCAGAAATAAAATCCCGTACTTTGCTAACTTTCTGCGAAAACGCACTTGTGACGTACGTGTCGTATCGCTAATTACGCGATTATCGAAATTGCCGAGTTGCTAATCCGCGTCATGTAGCGCTCACGTGCAACTCGTTCGCTTTACATTATCGCGCGGGCATTTTTCCAAACACACGCTACGACGTCGCGCTAATTAAGCTCGCGCATCATCAAAAAAAAATTAAGCGCGAGTTGTCTAATTACTCGACTGTTCGAGTAAAAATCGCGATTCGCCGCGGCGAATGATGATTTGCGCCTTGTATTTCCGCCCGGTCACTGCGCCTCGACTTCCCCGTTCGTTCGAGAGAATTTTGCGCGAACGTATAGACTCTCTGTTATTAAAACACAACGGTGTCGTAACACTCACGGGTACCGCGCTGTTTAATCAGTACATTTTCGCTACTCGTTAAAGTAAAATTTCGCAATCGCGAGAGAGAGACCGGCACGCGTCCGTCGGCCTTTCATTACGCGCGAACAAAAACGTTGAATAATATTTACCCGCGAAGGTTTCTGGTCCAACGATTATTTCTCAAGCGAGTTGCGGAGATACCGGAATTCGCGTAGGATACGTCTGTGCAAATTTAATTCGTTCGAAATGTTTTCAAGAGTTTCTACGGCCGTGCGGAAATTAGCGCGTGATGTTGCTTTATTTCTATGGAAATTAAAATGATAGACTTTTGCGAACTTCGATAGAAATGAAACAAGATGCTTAATTAGATCATCGGACACGTAATAATCCAATGAATAAGAATTTACGCGCGCGTGAATAATTGATGAGTCTCTCTCTCTCTCTCTTATTCCTCGGTTGTGCGAATTATATAAATTCGACAGCATTGCTTCGTAATAGCCGCTTCCTCGCGCAAAAGAAACGACCCACGCTTCTCCCACGCGCGCGCGATAATGGGAATCGATTAGCGAGACGAGACAATCCAATTACCGGGTTCGTTCAAATCGCATTTCGGTCGCGACGATAAACGCGAAATTATGCAACGTTTAACCTCAACCTGCAATTGTCTCGTGAGCTTTTCTTCGTTCTCGTTTGCGTACGGTTTCCCTCGCTATTGCACGGCACATATTTGCTTCCAGAGTCAGAATCGATAGGAGAAAAATTGAAGAATTTCGATAAAAACGTTTAAACTAAAATATTCAATTTAAAATATTCAATTAAAATTGTCACAAATGTTGTCGAGGAAAGATTCTCACCTCTCCTCAAATTAAAATTGATCTAAGTAATGACGATTTACATATCAAAGAAAATTTTGCCTCTCGAGATTGGCAGTTTGTTTTATAATTTTTACAGACAGACTTTTGTTGCTCTCGACTTTCGATGGATACATTTCCCTACGTAACAGTAGGATCCGGTTGTGCCGGCTTCGTGCCCCGGACTGTGCCGGAATCGTCACAGGCCATTGCCTCGAGATTACAGACTTCTCTCTACCTTCGCCTTCTCTTCGTCGCGATTACGCGCGCTCCGCATTATCGTTTTCTTCTCGAGGGAAAGTGAACGAGAGGTGCGACGCAATACTGCGCTCGTCGAACTGCGCCTGGCCACAAAGGTGTAACAACAATTAATCCGTACGATTGACTTCCAAGTTTCTTTTTTCCCACGCCGACGATCTTTGTCCGCGCGCGCGCGAGATCGCGAGAGAAAATTAAAAGAATTAAAAGGCGGAAAACGATCTTCGTACAAGCGTGCGATCAGATGTGATTTGAAAAAACTTAATTAAAAAAAAAAAAAAAAAATCGGAATCTCAAATCGAGAAGTTTAATTTGAATATCGCCCGAATCTCCTGGTGCCTTGCTTATGGCGCGCAAGCACGAAGCAGCTCGCGCAACGGACTAAAATCGAAGATGGTAACGCGTTCGTGCCAGCCAGCGGCGAGGTTCACCTTTTCTCTCGACGATTCCTACGCTGATTTACGCTGACTTTTCATTTATTCCGTCGAATGTCGTCATTCGAATCATCACCGATGTTCGTCATGACGCAAGATCGAAAGTTGGACAGGAGTCGTGAGTCACGATTTTCCGAGGATCCTTCGGTGTGTTGCAATTATTCGCGTGCCGCATATTCGCAAATTACCGATGCGGACGACATCGTCGTCGATTGAAACACAATCGCGACAACGATCGCTGATCCAGTGAGTCATTGCGCGTTATGGCAAGAAACAAACAGTGTGCACGTTCGATATCTCGCAGAGTTCGTACGCGCGCTCGATCTTAAAGGCACGGACAAGGGCACGGACCGTCCGTATTTATTCCGGGAGTACCGTTAAAATTTCATTAGACCTAATGCGCTAACTTTCGCGCTCTATATCGGCGCTCTGGTTCGTTCGGACAATTAGATAACTGTAAAGACGCGGTCTAATTGAGATTTCTTCGTGCAAAGTTCGCGCGCCTGTACGGTCTTTCGTTATTCGTGTGTTCGAGATTTTCTTCAGCCGAAATTGATCAAACAAAGAGAAAAGTAGACGCAATTTAGACGCCGAAGAAAAATACTCGAACACGAAATCGGCTCGTTTCGACTTATCGCACCGCGAGCAGCGGTATTTCTGGCTGGCGGCGTATTTGTGCTGTAAACAGCCGACGTATCGGCGCGCGACCACCGCAATTGGAGCGGGCGTCTCTCGTCGTCGTCGTCGTTGGAGAACGGGACGTCGAGATCCGTGACTCACGCGCAGTTCGCGGTGTTACACAGTTTCGGCTTGTGCCGACCAACTACACGCACGTTGGTTGCGTTCGTTTTCCAACAATGAGGCTAATCTCGACTTATCTGATTTTATGTCCCAACTTGGCGTCGATTAAGTCTCGACTTGAGAGACGCGATTTCAAAAAAAACGTTGCACGATCGATCGTCTCGCACACAATTTTGACTTGACTTACATCATGTGTAATATAGTATTCGTGTACTTAATATATAAAATATATAATTTTTTTACATACGTATTATCGTAAATCGTAAAATTATGCAGTTGACGTTAGGGAGAGATTCTCAGGGATTGGCTGTAACGTCTAGTTACATATGCACATACACGTATCCCTTCGTCGCATACTTTAAGGATCGGTGAACTGTGGAGACCTGCGGCGATCGGTCGATGAGTAACCACGGGAAACCAAGGCCGTACCTTCCAACTCGATAAACCTCGTGGCACCGCGCCGCAACTCTTCGCGAAATATATACGCGAGGACACGCACACACATGTCTTCGTTTAAAAACGGCGGTAAGGTAACGCAATTAAAAGACATTATTTATATTTTCCCCGGTATATTTTTTTTTTCCGCAAGAGATCGACGTAACGCGATACGTGGAATTGCAATTGAGCAAACACGGGCTCTTGTCGTGTCTCGCGACTAATTAACGAGATTGCCTCATTTGGTAAATAGATCTAATTAGCTCGCTTTATTCAGTAATCGGGCCGCGCGTTTTCCGTCTGTGTTACGTCTCGCTATCCGACCGACGGGCGCGGGCGGCGGGAGCGTGTTATCGGATCGTCGGGTTAAGAAACTGCACTGTGGGAACAAAAGCGGTTCACCGTGTGCGCGCGCGGTCGAAGAGGACGAAACTGGTTCTCGTGGTCTTTTGTTGCGCGCTCTCTCGTGGAAGTGCGTCGTCGGTTTTTGCCGAAGTCTCCGAGAATCTTTTCCGAAACGAATGAAAAAAAATTTCTTCTCAATGCGGCGCAGATCTGATCTTTCTTTCTGCGTTTTAATTAGCAACAGAAAACAAAAAACTTTGATGCGATGGTTGTTTTCATCTCGAAGAAAAAAAACAACGTACTTACTCTCTTCTCAAAGAAAACGAAAGTGTGATAGTTGGCCAAGCGGTCGAATTCCGTCTAATTGTGTGTTAATAAATTTGAGCGAGTTCCTTTCACTGGGATTTCAACTACTTCTATCTGCAACCATCATCTTGATACTCTCCTTTACGTACGTGTAAACGCTATGAAAATGTGATTTATGAGCACTGACTCACGATGCTGGGTTTCTTTCTTCTCTCTCGTGAGTTCAACCGAATGACGTGCGCGACTGTCTGTATAAGAGCCGGTTTCGTGAAAGGAACAAATGACCAGCGCGCGAGTCCTTGTGCATCGTGTAATGTCCTTTTAAATACCGAAACGAAATATTGTCGTCGAAATTTATGTTGTTTGACGTCAAAATTCTTGATTTTACGTTGATCGACCATCCAAGACCCGATGGATCAAATTGTTAAAAATTGTAAATATATTTAAACGATGATAAACAAAATAAAAACATTTAACATGTTGCAAATTTTTGCAAAGCTGTTCTATTATTCGAATAGAAGACACGTCATCGTTTCGTCTTCTGTGCATTTTGCAGAGCTTGGAACAGGAGAGACATTTGCTGCGAAGGAAACTCGAGGAGGCCAGGGACGAGAGCGAGGCGCGGGCTTTGGAGCTTCAGGCCGACATCGAGACCCTGAGGAGTCAGCTGGAGGAGCAAAGTGAGAGGGCGAGGAGAGCGGAACGCGACCAGGCCGGGCTCGTCGCCGAGTTGACGTCGCAAAACACGCGGCTGGCCGATCAGCTGAGAGAGGCCGCCAAGCAGGAAGAGCAGTTGCTCGTGGAGGTGAAGGTGCTGCGGGAAAAATGCGCTCTCAGGAGCACCACCCTGCAGGATCACGTCAGCAGTCTGGAAATTCTCCGAGACGAAGTAAATATTCTAATCACGATCTACGTCCCATGATCATCAAGCGGATAATTAACTTCTCCCATGTAAAAACGTTCGATTCTAATAGTCTCTTTAATAATTTCTTCCTTCCGTAATCGCACATTGTGAGTTTCTTTCTCCGCCGGGATTTTCTTTACGCTCTCGAGAAACGGAAGCTGTCATTATCAATCATTATCCATCGGAAGTCGAGGGCGCGGTTCTCAGACGCGCGAGCTCGCTGAATATAATCAACAGGATCTTTTTATTAAAAAAAGGAAGCGATTAATTTGCGCGTGAACCCGCGCGCAATCTCTGATGGGAAAGGTTCTGGAGGAAAAAAAAAAAAAGATCTTCCTCGCCGATCTCGATTTGTCTCGGGTTGATTCCGCGAGAGGTTCTTTCTTCTCGCGCGCAGCCGGATATCGAGTTTATTATTTCTCTTACGATAAAGTTCCGCGCGTTTATCCGATCGTTTCCAGGTACAACTGGTGTCCGCACAAAGAACCGAGTTGGAAAGGCGGTCGTTGGAGCTGCGGGAGGAGAGAGCCAGGGCGATCGCGGCCCTCGAGGAAGCCGAGGAGAGAGCCACGGCCTTGGAGCGACTCGGCCACGAAGCGGAACACCGCGCGAGACTGGCCGAGCAGGAGAGGTGAGGTCCCAGATTCCGTATGACTTACGTACGTAACGCCGCTTATGTTGTCGTTAACGCGCGTGAATAACGACGTATTGTAAGATCTCTTTCGACTCCGAGAAAATGTCGAAGTTCACAAAAGAAACGAGAGAAGAAACACATACGTCGAATTTATTGTGTTTGCAATGTTAAAGGCGTTTTTTCCTCATTTTAAATAGTAGTATTTACTTTTTTTTTCTTTTTTTATTGTGATCTTTTGTATTTTCTCCCATACGCGTCTTCAGAGACGAGCTGGCGTCAGCGTTGGCGGAGATCGAGGCGGAAAGAAGAGGCAGGTCGGGATCGATACAGAGACCGCCGAGGTCGTTGCAGGCGGAAATGGAGTGCGAGGAGAGCGGCACCTCATTGGGAGACCAGGACGACGGAGGTCTCAGGACGGAAGTGACCAAGGCGACGAATCGGCTGAAAGAGCTGTGCACACATCTGAGACGCGGCGAGGACGATTCGGGGCTGCAGAGCGACTGCGACGAGTCCATGCTCGTCATCAATCTCAACAACTCCGAAGCCGAGGTCAACACAAATGAGCGCGAAACTCGTTCCTCGCCGGCAAGTGTTGATTCACTCATTCAAACATTATAAATATTACTTTTTTACGTTGAATAACAAAAAAAAAGGCTCTTGGATCCAATACTTTTCAACAGAAATGCATAAGTTTTTTTTTTTTTATAGACGAACTGTCCGGGCGCGCTGTTGGAGCTGGTCGAGGAGGTGTACAATCTCGCGCTGTCGGGCAGAGGCGCACCGGGCGAATTGGGATTGGCGGTGGAGCTGCACCGAGTGCGGGAGGAGTCGGAACATCTGCGCGAGCAGTGCAAGGTACAAGAAGATGAGCTGAAGCGACGCGGTGACGCGATTCTGGAGCTGACGAGCAAATTGAGCGTCTCCGAGGCCGAACTACGCGGCGTCAAGGAGGAACGCGACCGGGCCAGGTGCGACATCGAGCACTCCGAGCTGACGAAGGACGAGATCGTGGCGAAGGCGTACAAGGTGCGGGACCAGGCGGTGGCCAGGCAGAACAGGGTAGAGGTGGAATTGGCCAGGACGAGGATAGACATTCTCCAGGCGGACAGTCAGCTGAAGGAGGCGATCAAGCAGAAGGTCGAGTTGAGTCAGCAGCTCGAGCAGTGGCAGATGGACATGCAGGCGCTTCTCGACGAGCACGTGCGCAGCAAGCTGACCCCGTCCTCCCAATTGGTCAACGCGAGAAACGGCGAGAACTCGGACGTGTCGGCGCCGGCCAGGAAGAAGAGGAGCACCGGCTCGAAGAAGATGTTCGGCCTTTTCTGACGAAAGTGACGCAGCGCGATCGCTTCACTTCGTTGAGCGCGATCGCGACTGACTGTTCTGACGTTCCTTCCGGCACGAACTCTCGAGTGTATTTACTTTTTCTAAAGACTGTATAGCGCGTATGGAGAATAAGTGATTTGTCGGATTTATTATTCGACAAACGATTCAAACTTGTTCCAGACGATACATTTCTTTGTTTGAGACGAAAGTTCTCTGAACTGAATTTTTTTTCTAAGCTTGTAAAATACTTTGTATGTATTTTCACCAAGAGGTGTTACATGTAAGTTCTCGAACTCTTGCAAATGTCGAACGTTCGCACGTGATGTGCGTAAAATGTTCGAGTTGCTCGTAACGAGATTTCCGCCGCGGGGAGTCTAATTGCAAGTGCCCGTGTCGAAACCGCGAACTGCTAATTCGAATTTAAATGGCGCGGATGTTCGCGTAATAAGAAAAAAAAAACGTGCGAAACACGCACCGAGACTTTCTACAATTCCTCCACCGGGGAAAGTTACGCAGCGTGCATTCTTCTTCAAATCTTTCTCGAGTGCGAGTTGATACTCTCTTGTAACGATGATCAAGAAACGCATCTTTTCTCTCTTCGTCTCGACTAGATCCAGTTTTTTGCTCGTTATTTTTCTTTTTTTTTTCTGCACGGTTCTACGATGCAACTCGATGTAACTGTCATCATCGTTCATTTAAATTTGTAGATCGCTCGTGTGAAAAATCTTAATGGCACAGAATTGCGTCGCGCCGCCGATGAAGTCGGTAAGTGGAGTTGATGAAGACAAGCAACTTTTCGTCTTGTACAGAAAATATAGGAAAGTTATCGCGTCGATGTTGGTTTCGCAAGATATTTCTCGAATGTTTTGACAAACATCATGTTTCTCTTTAATATTTAATTGGAGATGTTGTCGCTCAAAAAGTTTGTAAAGTGTGTTTTCAATCTTTAACTTTGTTTCTCAAGTATATAGAGATTCCACGGTTTGGTTTTTGGTTTTTTTTTTAATTTACAAATTACGTCGACCAATAAAATTTCACTCGAAAGCTTGAAACGATCATACATCGAATTATCCGCCGACCGTGGTTACTTATCGTCATCCGTCCATCGCTCCGTCCGACAGGACCGAACGAATCGTATCTGCGATACAACGAAAAAAAAAAAAAAAGAGAGAACGTTGAAATTCGACGTTGAACAAAAATTCGATCACGATAGTGTAAATATCAACGTTTACGTTTCGGCGTGTGACTTTAGACGTGATATTATACGAAACACGTTGCGTGTGCGTGCGTCGCACTTGTGTAGGAAAAAATCGTCTGTACATAAAAAAATTTGTATTTTTCCGAAACGAGCGTATACACACGCCAACGCGAGGCTGTATGTAATTGTACAATTGTTTTTTTTTCTCTCCCTCTCTTATAACTGGCAATTGTATAATTCTCGATCTGATCAGTTACGAGGACGATATTTATTTAATAAAAAAAAAAAGTCTGTTTTACGAAATAATCACATTTTGCACGTCGACCTTTTCTCGAATCACGTTTTTCCCTCGCTATTGATTACTCTCTGAAAAAGCATAGTAACTTCGACTGATTTGCAATTAGTTGCTTTACATCTGTGTTTATTCATGTCTCTTTTCTTGGTGTATTTTTTTTTTTTTGTAACAAGATGGGAGTAACGAGACACGTGAAAAGAAACAAATAGGCATTTATTCACAAGAGGCAGGTGTAGTTACAGTAGTTCTTCATTTCTAGCTCTCACATATATATGTATATATACATGTACGTATATATATACATATATACATACACATATATGCATTTATAATAGTTATCTCGTAACATCCCCTGACTCGTTATTACTCAATCGGTCCAACTACGCGATACAAATAGGCAATGAACAATAGGGGCAGGTGCATACAAAGTGTGGTTTTATTCTCTCGCACACAAAACAACGCGCCTTAATTTTTTATTTGTGTGTGTGTCTGTGTGACGTGTGAGTGTGTACGTGTGTGCCTTGTTAATTCTGCTTTTCTCTGTATGTAGTTTTTGTTTCTTTGTTTGTTTTGTCTTCGCATATTTCATTCTCTCAACGACAGCGGGATTCCACTTAACAATATTCCTGTGTACACGTGTGCATATCTGCGTTCAGATAGAATCTCGCTGCTCCGATGATCGCAATTCGCGGTGTTCCGATCGCGGCAAATTGCAAATTTGTGAATCGCGGACGTGAAACTCGTGTAAAAAAAACGGGCGTTTTCCGTCTCGCTGCTTCCTTCAAAAAAGCGCATCTTCTTCTCATCCCCTCGGATCGTCTCGCGAGAGGATCGATTTCTCGCGACGACACTCGGGTGAGAGAATATCGTTCGGGAGAGAGTAACGCCCGGTGCGGGTAAGTAGCGTTCGATTAACTCTCAGAACACCACCGTGGATGTGCCGCACTCAGGAGCTCTTCGCTTTTTAAATATATATACATGTGTGATAGGTTTTCAATTTTTGTAAATTATTTCGTAAATATCTCACTGTGAGAGTAAACGTACAAGATTATTTTTTTCTTGCCTGAGTATCAACACAGGTAAAGTTGACGGCATAGTTAAGGGATGGCGTTTCAAAAACAATCGCGCGGCGATTCAAATGCCAATCGATCGCTTTCCGGACACGATTTAAAATTTTTTCGAATCCTCGAGTTTAATCGACAAGAAAACACTTTGCGCTCTGCAGTTAGCTAGAGCTAACTTACCCGCTCTCTCCCGCCTGCAAAACTCGGTGGTAACAATTATTTGTGATATAGATTACGACAATACGACAAAATGGCGGCTCTTTTAAGTTTGTTTCTTTATACGTGACGCGATAATGATCATGACGACAATGAGAGGCGGTTTTATTTAGCGACGATAAAATGCGACTAATCAATAGAGTCAATCAAGACAACAAATAATATAATAGAAATGACGCGAGTCGTCTCGTGAATGCGAGGTACTATTCTTTGTAGCAAAAAAAAAAACGATTATAATCAATAGAGCAAGTACAAAGTTATAGAAAAACAATTGGAAGAAGTAACGTACCTCTAAGCAGAAAGAGAGAGAAAAAAAAGAGAGAAAGAAGAGAGAGAGACAGAGATAGAGAGAATAAGATAGAGAAAGAGAGAGACATTATAATTATCAATGAAGCATCGTGTTTTTTTTTTTTTTTTTGTGCAGAACAACTCTCTTCTATCAGCAGATTCACATTCCTTCTTCGTTTAAAGGGTTATTACATGTCACGGTAAATACAAGTAAAGTTTCGCTATGCTATGTCAATTATAAATGGCCCTTGTGTGTTTCAACCACCTGTGTGAACACAACCTCCTCCCCTCCTTCCCCACCCCTTCCCTCCCTAGGCTCCGATCCACCCTCTCGTTTGAGATTTACTCGCCTCGTGACGACGCATTTATTTTTTTTTTTTTTTTTTTTTTTTTTTTTTTTTTTTCGCGCAATTTGTGAGTACGTAACGTTTCCTTTTCACGCGCGCGCGCGTTGTTACATTACGCTGTTATCTACTTGGGAAGGTATGCGTGCGCGTGTAAAAGTGTGTATATGTGTGTGTGTGTGGGAAAGGTGAGAACGTGTCGTCCAACACGCGCGGTGCGGTGCGATGATGTGTGAAGGAGGAGTGTGTAAGTGTGTACGTGTGTCATCATGAACTCAATTAGCTTCGCGCGGCCTTAATTTTCCCTACACGTGTACACCTATCGTATATTTACATCCACGCCGTGTATATTATAACTCTCGTTTCGCGCGCTCGCTTCCTCGTTTCGTGTCTTTCAGAAGGAACGAGCGAGTTATGCCAACGAAAAATTTGCGCGCCGCAACATCGGATCGAATTCTCGAAAGAAAATTCGATGAAAATTCAATTTTGATCAGGTAAACTTTTCTGGCGCTATTGAGAGAGAGAGAGTTTCTTTTCATTTTATGTACTTCGGAAATTACTTCTAGATTTTTTTCACCGTGCAACACGACGCGCGATTCAACTCAACTTCTCGCTCGTTCGCTTTCTCGCGCGACTATCGAAAGTAAATAATTTTTCGCGGGGAAAATAAACGAAAGGAAAATTCCGACGACAACGACGATGATAATGATGATGCAGACAAATACTCTCTCGCGGTGTGAACTATTTACATAATAATATTAATAGTATAATAATAATAATGATGATGATGATTGATAATCGCTTTCCTTTCCGATCGATATATACTCATGCATACTCACCCTTTCACGCACACTCTTCCGCAACGCTCTATTAATATCATCTCGCCTCCATTCTTCGCTTCTCTCAAATGTTTCTTTGTTTTCTCTTTTTTTCTTTTTTTTTTATTATTTAAAACGCTACATAGAAATATCTTCGTTCTGGGTCCCGCACAACTTTGTAAACTCTCGCAACGACGACATAGCTTGTACGACGTGACCGTCCTCACAGGACGACGAGGATTTTACGCTCTCTAAAATGGGAAAGAATCGCTCTCGAGAAAAAACAGAAGAAAGTGAAACTTCTCAGTGAGTCAAAAATCAATTGCGTATCTCGTGTTTTTGTCTGGATACAAAATCCGTTAGTAAATTTGAATTTTGTTCTTTTTTTTCCCCCGGAAAACTAAAGGTAAATTAATTTAGTTTCTAATCAAGAAACACAGTATGTTCATTCATTTTTTGTTCGGGAGAATTCGAAAAACAACGTTTGTCAAGAGATTTATTTTAATCCTTGGAGCAGCAGTAGCAAACTATTTCTGAGACTATACTCTCTGTATATAAAATAATATATATATATAGTCGATTTTTCAAATATTAATAAAAATCACACACGAAGGAGTTAAGGAATATTTTTTTTTTTTTTTCTATTCGTGACGTTCCATTCTTGAACCAGCGGCGAGTCATACTTTGTTTCTTCTTCTTTTTCACGCATAATCGTCATCAGTGCGCACGCGTGTAAATACTGTAGAGGTGTGGACATGGATTGTGAATTCGCGGTGCGTTTGTGATTTTTAAATGTTATCGCAAAAAACGGTGCGCGCCACGAACCGGTGGTGTGGGAACCGTTTTTTTCTAAGTTTCTACAACAGCGGCGATCGCTAGTGCGAGGTGCATAGCTTGTACATACGTGTCTTCCTAAGTACGCGACGTATGTATATGGTTTTTATTTTTATTTTTATTTTTTAGATGTGTAAAACGTCCTAAATGTAATTGTACACTCGACTCTTCTCATGTAACAACGTTTGTATGTGTGTGTATTCTCCACGGGGCAAAATTGCGGTGGCCTGATATGCATACGATTCGTCGACTGCAACTCGTCGTGCGCCTACGATGCGTCTAGCGACAATAATTATCATTTAACGCGTTCGCGGATATTTAATTATCATCGAGGATAGTAATAATAATAATCGTTATTACATACCACCGTTATTTTAAATTCAGTTCGATAGTTTTATTACTTACCCGCGCGCGGACGTAAAAATCTCGCGCCGTGGTGGTTTTTTTTTTTTTTGGATAATAACATTACACCCCGCGCGATTATATTGCGCGCGTGCCAAAAACGACCGACTATACGATCACGTGTGACTGCGGAATATCGTTGCGCACCACTAATTCTCTCGCCTACAACACTGCCCCTCCCCTCCCTCCCTCCCAACCCCTACGAAGTCTAAAGGACGGTCGCGGTATAAGTATTTGTCGTATCGGCTTCTGTGATTTCTGAGGTGCTGCTGCAAGCTCTTTCCCTATATAAAGCTCCTACTAATTCGCCATAAAAAATAAACTCCCTATCGGCCGTCGTGTAAACGTGCGTGTATTTTTTTTCTTTTTTTCTTTTAATATTCATCGGAATGTCCGCGGACGTGTCGCCGCGCTCTTTCACGATGGTGTTCCCTCCTTCCGCGCAGAGTCGCCGCGGAAAAGAAAACGGCACGTCCGCGCGAGACACTCGGTATAAATCGCGATGCGTGCATGTGTCAGTGTACGTGTCTCTGTGTGTGTGTGTGTGTGTTTGTATGCGTGTGTGCGTGCAAAAGTGCGTTTTCCACACGCGCGAGTACGACGTGTCCTCGCGTATATCTTTCTTCCTTTTAACACTCGAGAATCACACGCATACATACATATCATACACGCACAACGCACGCACGCGCACACACATACCCGTAATGTGTATGTGTATATATATATTATATATTTATATATATATATATATTTATATATACGCAAGCTCTCTATAACTCTCCTCGATTCTCCTCGAATGCCTTCGCGGATATACGCTTACTTAAACTACTACGCTAACTACAGCTGCTCACACTCACTCCCCGCGGACACGCACACACAGCAATGACAATTCGCTCGCGACAAAAAAATCTCCTTTCTATTTCTCGCACTCACTAAACCTTCCCGTTCGAGCGAGCGAGTTGATTAAATTTAGCGCAATTTAAATCACCACCTTGTATATATACAGATGACTTGTTGTGTTCTCTTTTCTTTTCTTTTTTTTTTTTTTTTTTTTTATCTCCCGCCCTCTTTTGTTTTTTTTTTTCCCTTCTCTCCGAAACACAGACAACGGCAAAAATACTCCCGCAATTGCTCTCTCTCATTTCTTCATCGGACGCAGCATTAAACATACATAACGACATATCGACATAGGTAAGCGTAGTCCACTATAGCTGTGGTGTAGCACTCTGCGGAATTGTTTTCTTGTTTTTTTTTCTTTTTTTTTTTGCGAAAATTCAGTCGTTTATACGTCAAGTGAAGAAAGTACATCCATTTGTCCTGCTGACCCGCCTCCCGGCGCGCGTCAGACACGCCTCGTCCTCGCGTCTACTTAGGGGTTGCTCTCCCAGCGGGCAAGTTGTATACGCCTGGTGTCCAGAGAGGGCGAGAGCAGCGACTTGAGGGACGCGCTCGGCGGCGAGCCACCGAAGTACTTGAGAGTCAACGGCGACTGCAGATGCCTGTGTCGGATCACCTCTCGCTCAGCAGGCAGTGGCCAGAGTTCCTAGCGAACAATCGGAGAACTGATCTGATTAATAAAAAAAAAAAAAAAAAATATCGCAATATTTCCGAAGCATTTCCGTGTAATTTCAATGTGGTTTACCTGCAGCGAGAGAGCCTCGTCTCAGGATTCACCCTGCTTATTTCTGCGACCAGTCAGAGACCCGACCAAAGACTTGAGCGTCGCACCCAATCCTCTACCGCTCGGAGTGTTGAGACTGTTAGCGTTTCTAAAACCTTGTGGATGTGCGTCCAAACATTTTTGGTACCTCAGCTAAAAACAAGGAAAAAAATGTCTCTTCGATTAGAGGTTTACTTGCTTTTAGACGTTTCGCAGTATAGATAATAATTTTTACCTTGCAAGCAGCTTCGATTGTCTTGCAAAGGGCTCCACTGCTAGGCTCGCAGTTGAAGACGTGTGCGATAAACAGATCCTGCGCGGTGTGCATGATGAAGGCGCACTGCTTCACGTTGCGGCCGATACCGAGGAACGACAGGTAGCGCACTCGACATTCGGCAATGAGCTTGTCATCCTGCGCGAATTTATGAATTTTTAGTAGAAAATTCAAAAGCTTTTGTGCTTGTCGATTTTTCGAATATTCTAATTTTACTCACGTTCGGCGTGTGAATGGAAATCATGCTAGGAGCTACAGCGACGTTGACGTTTCGCCACTGATTGATCGGCGTGTTCGTCACGATATGTTCTATGGCCTCGTTCAAGACTTCCATGCCAGTCGCTTGAGTGACCTGCATCGAACCGAGATATTGCGCCCGCAACACTTTTTTCGGCTCTTCCATCGGCGTCGGAAAGGATTGTGCTGTGTGCAGAAAGAAGATAGGGACATTTAATTTTTTTTTTTCGAATAAAATGTTGCTTTCGTCAATTCACGACATCTCAAATGTGATTTCGAAAAGATAATAAAAGAATTTTTATCTGAGGTCACTTACTGACTAGTGCCTGACCATTTCTATGGAAGCGCCGATGTTCAGTGGGCAGGTTCGTGGGTCTCGTGGCTAGGCTCGTTCGGCCGTTGATATCTACTGGTTTAGCGAGATTCTGATGCTGAGAACGTTCGATCATTATCTTCTTGCAGATGTCGCGAAGCGTGTTCGCGATGGTGCGCGCCGGTATGTCGCAACGAAACACGTGGCACATGTGCTTCCGCGTCGATCGGTCTCTTGCCACGTAAGCAAAGTCTCTGAAAAAAAAAAAGAACGGCGCAAATTGGTTTTTATTTTATTTCTCATCATACAAATAATTTATTTCTTTTGTTGTATTTTTTTATATTACCTACCTCTCGCTGTCACGGCCGTCCAAAACGAAGCAGACAATCATGAAATCAACGTAAAAATACACATTAACAATATACACGTCTCTCGTTTCATAAACTCGGAAATTCTAAGTCGCAAAATTCGCTTCCCTAACTCGCTCGAAGGTAATAATTCACTCACCGACAGTGATCTCTCCCCACACCCCACACCCTGACTGTGTGAATAGGCTGTGTGTTGAGTACAGTGAGATTCTCCGGATCGATCAGCTTGAGTGCGCCCTCGTCCAGGTCCATAAATAGATCTTTACCCTGAAATATTTTGTAAAATATCCCTCATCGCGCGTTTACCGGTGAAATCGATAATGCTGTGTCAGTAACTTAAAAAAAAAAAAAAAAAAAACCGAACGTCCCAATTATATTTTTGGAGGTCACATCTCTAATTAAAAATTTTCTTTGTCCTTTATTTACGTTTTTGTTGTCCTGTTACGTTTTGTTTATCAAACAAATAAAAAATAAGAAACACACTCACATCGCCCCACCGCCCGACAACGTCCAGGAGATCGTTTCTACCTAATGAGAGATCTACGATACATTTGTTCACAGCCTTGCTGCTTCTCTCGGGCGTAAGATCCTCTTCCGCGATCTCCGTCCAACCCAACGATCGCACGGCGAATCTGATCGGCTTGTCCCTGCCCTCCGAATCCGCTCTGGCGGGGTAGCTTCTTCGTCTGAGAAAACGATAATAAAATCAATCGCTACCGATCGTCACAAAAAAGACGCGAGAGAGCAAAACAACTTCACTCACTTGAGCGCCAATTCGACTTTTCTCTTGTTCTCTAATTCCTGGTCCAGAGCCGAGCTCGTGTTGCTGCGAGTAACCGTGTTCACCATGCCGCTCAGAGTGTGAAAATTGTTTATCTGCAACGCGGATAAAAAATTGCACGAAATTGTTGTTTGTTACAGAAGCAAACACAAAAACAACAAATCGCGACGCATTTTGGATCCTGTGTGTGCGTTTTTTTTTTACTCACGCTATCGTTATCCTTGACCAAACTCCGACGCGCCTCAGATTTTGAGTGCAATGGAGCCTCCGGCGGTTCTCTTTGAATATTGCCGCTCTTCACGTGCCAGTAATAAGGTCCGTTCTCGTCTGAAATAACATTCGATCGATCGCGAGAAGGTTCAATTTGTAACGGGTCGCACGTCGAAATAGTCACGTACTACTTTTCAGTCATCGTCTTCTCTCGTCAATGTATATTGTCTCGCGTCAACGAGAGGAAATACGTGGAAAATTAAGAAAATGAAGCAAATCAAATATATCACATTTCAACGATTAAAACGCTATTTAAATAGATATTTTTGACTAACTTTGTCGTGACAATTAATAAAGTTATTCCGAATTTTAGTCTGCGTTCGAAAATATACGTTCAAATCCCGAAAATATCCATTTTCGATACGAGAGAATCGTGCGTCATCGCGCATAGGAATATTTAAACGCTAAATAGAATCCATTATGCTTCTTCCAGCTCAGAATACTTAATATCGATCGCACAGCTACGTGTACGTTTGTATGTGTGTGTGCTCGATACCAACCCTCGTGCTTCTGCCAGCCCGGTGGCAGATTCTCGTCTTTGTCCTCGGAATCGGTGCTATCCACGTCCGTCGGTTTCTCCTGGATATTGTCCTGCAGAATCGCATTGTTCTTCTGTTCCTTCGGCTGTCGCCGTTTCACCGGCACCGCGTAAAGCTCGCTGTTCAGGCTACCCTCCACGTGCGGCACACCGCCCATCTCTGCGGTTTCGTTGTCGGGTTTCTCGCAGTAACTGCGGACCAAGATAAAGAGGACGCGATTCATCCCGGAAGTTCGTCATCGAAATAACGTCAGACAACACAAAAAAAAAAGTCTAAAAGCGGCTTGTTCAACTCTATGAGAGTGCATTCTTCTCGGAGAACTGCGGCTCGATTACTTCTGGCCGGCGTTTCACTGAATAATCATAAAGTCTCCTCGCGTACGCAGTTGTATAAATATTTTCTTTTAATTAAAAATAGTTTTTAATATCTTTCTTTTATTATTTAAATTCGTTATTATTTAGTCGTGAGTGAAACTTAAAAAATATTCATCACACAGTCAAGACGTTTGAAGAACGTCTGAATAAGTTTCGGACGTCTTTTAGGAAATTTTGTGTTGTCTGTAGTTTCGGTTTAATATACAGGCGGAGTTAATTGCTCTGGTGTGCTGCATGTAAGTGATTTAGTACACAATATCAGAAGCGAATGTAAGAAAGTGTTATCATGCCTCTAACTCCATCGTGAATTTTTGAATTCTGCGCGTGCATTTTTACAGATAGACAAGAAAATTAATACGAGATTTTTGACTTCAAAGTCAAGTGATTATAATAATTGAAGGTAGGGGAATTGTGTTGTTCCGGACTTATTTAACCGGAAGGGAGGAAATCAATACGGTGCAGACTAGAAAGTTTTTGTTTTTTTTTGCAGCGTCACACTACTAGAAGCTTGAAAAGAAACATTCATTTTTCTACTTCGGGTTCTATTTTGGATGTGGAAATCATCGCTTGATGAGCGCTACTCTACTCTATTCTCGGTTCCGTTTACGATTTAATCTACATATTTAAATTCGTCGTGAATCGTCACAAAGGCTGGTCACGCGACCAAGTTGCTCGGTGCAATTCTCCCTTTCTTCCTCCTCTCTTTCTCTCCTTCCCTCGTGTGCGTGGTTACAATGTGAAAATTCACGGGGTTCGCGTGACTTTGGCGAATTTCAGCTCAGGACCGAATCAACTGATCGCCGAAATAATCGCGGCGCATGATTTATCGCGCCGACATTGTCCGATGGTTTCGCGGACTAATCTGTTTTCCGTCGAATGCCGTTCACGGCGATCGTCATCGACTGCACGGCTGAATGACAAATTGATTTCCGCTCGTTAGAGATCGTCCGTCCCATCTCTCCGCGCGATCGATCCCCCCGTGACAAAGTCTCTCCGCCGTCGCGTTTATCGCCGCCACGAGAAAAATCCTCGCGTGCCGATCAAACGCGACGCGGGACGGTGAGAGATTATTTTTTTTTTTTACCGGCGGCCGCGTAAAATGAAAAAAGAAAAAACGTCCTCCGCGAAGACAAATGATGCTTTCTAATTAAATGTCGCGAATGATGTGCGTGAAACTGAAAAAGAATGTCGGCCTGTGGATAAAGATAATTTATGTATTCGCGGTGAGGAAAAAAGATCGTAACAGGTGTCCGTCGTACCCAAGCAAGTGCTACCTCGCAGAAAAAAACGAAAAATGAAATTAAACAAAAAATACGGTCATCAGTTCCGAAACATGCGCAAGTGGTTCTTCAGACTTAAAAAAAAACTTACATGAGAGGTGATTAAATTATACGGCACTTTATTTATTACATACGGTGTTGTGAAGGTGTTGTGTGATTATTACGTGAGTGAGATAACGTCTCAGAAAATAAATGTGCGGCTCAAAGCAAGCGTTTCGCAAGTCAATAAGTGCCCGCGCTGTATCTTCCGTCTGTCAAATGTTAAAAAGTCGTTTGAAAAGAACGAATACGCTCTTTATGACGTTTAAAAACGTCAGGTTGCAACATACTTTCTATCTAAAGCAAGGTGCGCAAGAAGAAGGAGCAACAACTCTACTCGTGGATTAGTTTAATTTTTTAGTTTGTAATACGAGGACCCCGACACAAGTTTGACAATCTACTGGCGGCGGCGTAACATTTTGTTGTTATTTACTTGCTGATGCAAATACACGACAAATCTTGTGTGACATACATTTTTCCACACACAATTCTCTCACACACACACACACGCCGTAAAACATTGAGAAATTAATTAAAAATCATCTTAACACATATACAATTTGTTTATAAAATATATTACAAGAGTCACGCGTGTAGATTAAATACAAAAAAAAACTTTTGAAAAACAACCGCGTCGTATAACTCGCTCAAAGTGAGAAGAAAACACGAATCGCGCGCGATTCGTCGTTTGTATCCGCGCGCGTCGCAACATCCGTGCGGCAATATAACTCGAAACACACGGGAGACTCTACAAACAGCTGCCTAGATTGCTCATACCGCGGATCAGGTTGCGTTTTGTCTCGAGATTCTCGTTACAGCGACAAACAAGAAGCAACAACTTGGGTACACAAAAGAGGACGGACAAGTATATAATGTACAGGCAAGCGGATGATCAAGACGATCTGCAAAAGGGAAGTTTGATGCTGGCGGATAGGTACGACGAGACCAACCAACGCGTTTCGTACGTACTTTCTCAACCCGGAACTATCCGCAGTGTCGATCGATCCCGCGAATCCCGATTGTGGCGGCAGGATCGCGCCCGACAATGACGTGGACGACGAGCGGGGATTTCCGTTGAGGGTGTCGTCGACGAGGGCGGACTCCGCCACACCCTCACAGCCGTACCTGAATCAGTATCGTTCATGCAACGCATTACAAGAAGATGAATCGCATCGGCGAGTATTCATTAAATAATGGCGACAATGACACAATTGCCTGTTAACCCTTAAGTGCGTCAAGTTCTTCACACGATATTTTTCTATCGTTGTTATTTATGCAATTTTTGTTTTGCAAAAAAGCATTTAAGGGTTAAACCGACCTGGTCAAATTTATATTGCTATTTAATTATTACTGTTTCCAGCACTTTTCATTAATTCAGGTTATAGAGAGTAATTTAATGTTCGATAAAAAATGTTTTGAAAAACATTTAAAAGTATTTAAATATTTCTTTATTGTTAAGTTCTTGGTTATTGATCGTATTTATGTTTCATACATATATGTACAGAGAGAAAGAAAAAAGAGAGAGAGAATAAAAATATTTTCGATATCAGTTGTCGGTTTATGCAGAAGTAATTCTCATTATTACTGTTGCAAAGTTTGATATCCAAAATTTGACTACATATTTCTCTCTTCTCCTTCTCTCTCACTCAAGAGACGGACTTCTATTGCGTTTTTGTTTCGCAAAAATTGCACGGCTGCAGGCATTTTAATTAACAAAATCGGGGAACAGTGCCAGGCACCGACGCGTGGTTAGTACAGGGTTGCTAACCATGTCGAAGTAATTAAGGGATTAGCCGAGCGGTTTGCTGACTAACGCCAGCTGCCTCTCCTGAGTATCGTTCGGGCATTATAGAGAAGCACCTAAGGGCCACGTTTCCCTTTGAACGTGCTCAAGGAGCGCGGATACACCCGGACTTCGAGGCCTCTAATCGCCGGGATTACAACTACGCGAGTCCGCGAAAGGAAAACTTTTCCCCGACTTCGGGGTTGGTTTTCTGCTTGCACAAAAAAAAAGTTACACTGCTTGCTAAGACGTTGAAAATTTAAGCGGGTCGAAATACAAACAATACAACGTTTGCATAACCCGAACTACAGCAGTTCGGTCTCCGCTTGAAAATCTCTTCAATTTGACGCAACATTTAATTACAATTTTATTAAATTCGTTACGTCATTTTCATTACATAAATTTCTGTTAAGGCTGTCGAGCGCATGAAACACGTTGCGCATCGACACGCATTCTCGGCGCATTCCCGACTTCGTTAATTGCGCGATAATAACCGCGATAATTTCTCGTACGTGCCGCTAATTGGCGAACCCACTTCGTCACACTCACAACAACAAGAGAAAACTGGTAATTGCGCGCCGCTACGTGAGCGGCGCGAAAAAACATTTTTTTTTCGAACGTTTCCGCGCGGCGTTGCACAGCATCGAGAATGGAAATGAAAATTTTCGTAGAAGACTGCGGAGAAGTTCGCGAAAAAAAAAGAAAATCGAGTAGAAATAACGTCCGAGAACGTTTTACGATTAGCATACGGAAAAGAGAGACAGAGAAAGAGAGAGAGAAAGAAAAGAAAATCATGTTTAATTTAATTTACGAAGGAGCAAGAGAGACGACGACAAGAAACACGTCGCGAACGACATAATTTCGCGTAAGTATGTGGGTTAGGAATGGCACGAGAGGATGGGGAGGTGCCTTGGAAATTCGCCAGAAGTTTTGCCACGGGATTCCCCTGTATTTTGTTAGGGGCGAGAAAGAGAGAGAGAGAGGGGGGGAGAGGGTGGCGCAGAGCGATCGATGAGATATCTGACGTGTCTGCGGGAATTCCTCGTTGTGTGTTCGATCGCCGCGATCAACCGGACCCGGGAATTCTTTCGACGTCGTGGGGTGCATTCCCTTTCACTCCGAAATTCCGACGATTCGCCGAATTATTAACAAATATCCGCGAGCCGCGCGTGCGTGCGAATCGTTTGATTCGCGACGTTATTAATTGATCGCGAATCCGAACGACGAGAACACACGGACGCGAATGAAAATCACACAATATCGACGGAATGACGTACCTACACATAAGCAATTCGTTTCACAGAGGAGGAACGTTAATTCGATTAGCGATCGCACGATAATGCTCGATAGTCCGATCGTTATTAATTCTGTTAATCCCGGAATTGGCGATATGTCGCAGACAGTAACAGAACTGGACAATTCGGTTATTGACACCGAGGCTGAAGAGGAGGGAGGGAAATATGTACGTCAATCGATCGACCGAGGAATACATGGCGATCAATGATCGTCCGCATGGGCGACGATGCGGTTAATTTGAGCGAAACACTCCGGGAGAGATTCGTCTCGAGTGACTGCCAATTCGATAATCGAAACGTGACACCTCGTATAAGACGCAAATCGGAGAGAAATATTCTCAGTTAGCGCGATTCGAAATGTTTTCGAATGAGTTAAAACGAAAAGTTCGTCCGTACGGTAACAGGTGTTGGATATAACGTCGAGAGCACATTGTCGGGAACGCGTTAATCAATTAGCGAAAATAAACTAATCGTAACGACGGGAAATCGGCTTCTGGAAGACGATAATTGTAATCCAGACGGTGCGTCAACCGAGCTTTAGTCCGATGCAATTAAACCTCATTAGGTCGTAAGGTGAGCAACTGACGCACTTGGCAGGGGCCGTAAATTACATCGGCAAATCTCTCTCTCTCTCTCTCTCTCACCTCTATATCTCACCGCAGTATTTCGCAATTTTATGGTTTCTGCACGCGCGGAACGCGGATTATTATCTTCTCACTGTATATTGCTATCGTCATAAATCACCGTTGTTTTCAGACACAGCATACGCGACTTGAATCAATAGGTGTCAAACAATCATCGTTTCTTTAATCACAGAAACAACATTTCTGAACGTGAAATAATGAGAAAAAAAGAAAGAACGTTCACATACCTTTACGACATTTTTTTTTTTTTTTTTTTATTATCGAACGATCGTAGAATTTTGCTGTTTTTGTAATCTCACGCACTAAGTAATTTAACGCCGATACAAATGAAACTTCCGGTAGCGTCGGGTTTTAACTCTCTGCTCTTCATTTACGTAACCACGCGGTTTCTTTTTTTTTTTTTGTTTTTACTACCTGCGGGACTCGACCGCAGTTTTGACTGAAATACAGACAGACAGAAGGGGAGAACGAAAAAGGAGAACGTAGATTACAGTGTCGGAGGCTCGGTATTGCCTCTCTCTCTCCCGGGCGCCTGTAATTCTGTTGGTGTTTGTCGATCGGCAAAAACAATGGCCGATCGAGCGTGACGTGGATATCAGCGGAGAGGAGTGTATACCTTTGCGCGAAGAGAGTTCGAAGAGGAAAAGAAAGAAATAAATAAAAAAAAAAAAAAAAAAAAAAAAAAAAAAGGAAAAAGTGGCGCACGGCAGAAAACACCGTGTAGGGATGGACGTCCACACGGGGCTCTTCGCGAAAAAAGGAAAGAAAGGAAAGAGACCAAAAGAAAGAGAGAGAGAGAGAGAGAGAGAGGTGAGGGGGGCAGGTTGCTCTTCTCCACGCTCGATCAATACACACTACCAGCAGCCACCCGACCGACCCACCCCAACTCTCCACGTCTCTGCCCCACGGCAGCACAACTCTCAACCACTATATGGCGCTCGTCCGCAACGTCACCCCATTTCGAGCTCTCTCGACTACAATCGCACACATCTACACAGGATGACATGACCGAGTAGTCAATACAGATCACCGTCGTATTGACGGGGAGTTGTCATCATCGTTTTTTTTTTCTTTCCGGCATGAGTGGTAAAAATTGACACTGCGCGATCGACGAGCGATCGGTGAGATCTAAAGGATCATTCATGTGAATCTTAACGATCGATGGAGATGACGGAATTGGTTCACGTCCGACTTAACGAAAAAAAAAAAAAAATCGTAATCACGATGCGATTACAAAAGCGAACGCGATCTCATTGGCCGGTGCTTTGCAACGGGTCACTATATAGTTAAGTCTTATCGAAGTCAGGAGGAGGTATTCCCCACGGGTCCTTTCGCCCTTCGAGTGGCTGACGATATCGCGCATAGCTCGCCGAGGTAATTAAGTTTCAGCCGATCCGATGGGAGGAAGTCTCGAGGGTTTCAAAGAGCTTGCTTGTGCGGCTTCTCCAAATACATCGGCCGCCTCGCAATTAAGCCGCTATTATAATTCGCACAAAGACGTTTTGCTTACACACGAACTGGAAGATTTTCATATGTTAGCGTTTTTGTCTAAAGAAAATTTAGATCTCGTCGTCTACAACGATATCGAAAATTAAGGCCGATGAGAGTTAAATTACGTTAGTGTAAAACAGACTTTTCATCTATTAAAAAAAAAACCTTTAATTTCGATGCTAAAATTGGATCTCGCTGAAAAGTCTTAATATAATTTATTAAATTAACGCGTCGGGGAATTTCTCTCTCGCGTTAATCCGTTTCCTACTTAGACGCAGAATCTTTTGTGAGATCGTTACGTTTCCGCGAAAATCTCGCGCATCATCTGACAAAGCGATCTAATTCGCTTCGCGTATAATCCCACTTCTTGCAGCGTGTGTTTACGCAGCTAATTTTCTTTCGAGCAAATACCTACGCGCGCCCGCTCTCTCTTATTAATTCCCTCCGTACTTCAAACGCAGTCTCTAACAGCGCGCCCGCCTTCGCGCGATTATTACTGATTCGCGCCGCCTTATTAAGATAAGCCCGAGCAAATCAGCACTAAAACTACACCGTGTATACAGCCGTGAGAGTACAACATGATCCCCTCGTTATCTCGCGGAAATAAGCTCGCTCGCTTCCTGAAGTCCTGACGTTTACCAGATGTTTATCTCTTCATCATCGGGCGGAGACCCGTCGTGAAATCCTCCACGACGGGGACCGCACGACGAGGACCTTTACGACGTATTACGAATCGCGTATTTCTCGCCGATGTTGCTCTTTTACGCACCGCAGCCCGTAAAAAGCTTTATGATCGGTCGCCGATAAATCGTCCGGCGCGCGAAACACGGTTAATAAAGTTTTCGAGCCAATGGAGTATATTTTTTTTTTTCATCCAGAAGCTCCTGCTCGACCCGCTTTACGAGCATGTTTTTTTTTTTTTATGAATCTCCCCTCGCGATCCTTCCTCTCTCGCTTCATAATTAGTATTTTGCTCATTTCTTTATGGAGTCATTTTTCACAATTTTTCTTCTTCTGTTTATTATTTTTAATTTTTTATTTTGATTACAGTTTTTTTTGTTTCTGGCACATAAACTCGCCGGATCGAAAATGCGATCAAAGCGAGCCCAGAGAGCGCGTGTTTTCTTTCAGAAAAAAAAATAGGTGCATACCCGCGCTCTATTTTTTTCCAGGTCGAGTTAATTCTCCGCGCCGCGAAATTCGTGCTGGATTGCGTTTTATTCGACGGCATTGTCGCATTTTTCATATTTGATGTCCCGACCAATTGCATTGGAAGCGGCACCGTCCATGATATCGAATACTAATGAGTACGTGAATATCAAATGTCTCGGGGATTAATAGAATATTAACGTTGCGCGCGCGCGTTTCACACGGTCATAAATTTCAACGAGCAAAAAAAACAAAAAAAACTGTCGCGAGAAAAAAACCGACGCGGAAAAGAATAACGTACGATCCGATCTCTTCCGAGAGTTTCTACCTAACGCCCGTGTAAGACTATTATCACTGAGATCCTCGGTCCCTCGTTCCCGACATATATCTCCGGGACGAGGCTATATTGGCGTGTCGCCGGAAACAGGCTGCATCCTGGACAGGACGATTCGTTCGCGTTTACGAGCGTCCTCGCTCCGGATTTCAGTTTTAGCCCGATAATCTCCAACGGCCGGGCATCTTCTGGCAAGACCTCAAGGGGCATTACTCTTTCTATCATTTCTCCTCCCCCCCTTTTATCTTCTTTCTCTCTTTCATTTTCTCTCTTTTCTCTCCTTTGTGTTCCTTCCTTTTCTCTCAAAAACGCCGCTTTTTCACCCGAGACTGTGGCGGAGAGTTTTTTTCCAAAGCCCGACGTGGGAGGACTTATCAAGCACGCCCGACTTTCTGGGGATTACGTCCTGCAGGTATTATCGAAGAGAAAGAGGTGTCCTCCCTCCCCTCCCGCCGGGAAGAAAAAGTAGTCCTCTCGCGGAAGATGGTACGCGACCAGGGAGATTCCATTTCCCAGGATTTATGGATGCGTCGCGCGAGAAGAAGAGAGCGAACATGCAACTCCGGGGATATCTCACACTCACCCGTAATTTCTTCATACTTCGCGTTATCGCGCATCTCTCGCGTATTTCCGTTGCGCGAACACGTGCCGACGAACAAGCGCCTCTTCTCATTCACGAGACGCGCCCGTTTCTTCGCTGAAATTAAGTTTCCAAAGTGCAAATTAACGCAAACATTTTTACGTCATTCGAATTAAATTCGAAGATCCATCTCGGTTTGCATGTCTCGTACATAAAAAAAAAATTCCCGCTTTTATCCCCTTTGTACAATCTAAAAAAAAAAAAAAAAAACCATTGCGAAAGAAACACCTTGGCCATTTAGTTCGGACTTTCGCGATTGCGCGCTAAAAGCGCGAATTGAGTAACTCGGGTCTTTATTCCGCTTTTGTGTCTCTGGGATCAACACCGGGAGCAGTAATAAAAATAACCGGCATTTCATTCGGGTCGAAAGTGAGACACTTGTGCAACCGGAGCGTTTCGATCATCGATAACTACCGGTTTAATCCTCAACCGACCGTTTCAGAGCGATCGAGATACGATCGCGCGAGGCGTGGCCGCATAACATAATCACTCGTGACAGACTCGCGCGTGTACACGGGGTGTCCTTCCAATATCCTTTCTCTCGGGTCGCGAATATAAACAAAGGCTAAAAAAAAAAAAAAAAATCGGAAATGACACTCTCAGAGTTTAGACGCATCTGTGGTTTCGCGATGTTTGCAATTTATTCCGTTATCGCCGCGAATCGCGAGATAGAAATGTAAAAAGCGCGCGTTGTGTGTCTTTGTGCGAGATACACCGTGTATATCTCGTCGCGAGAGAGAGTAATTACGCGGTGCGTTCACCGTGAATTGCCGAGAGCTCGCGAGATCGAGGCCGTGCGAGGCCGTGGATTTCGCAAGCTTAATGGACCACCCGGACGCGCGCGGTCTTCTTTTATATTCGCACATTGTTATAAAACCTGCGAAGGTCTCTAAGTCTCCGCGCGCGCTGTGAAGGCGTGCGTCGAACAGAAATATCCGTTTCTACAAGAGTCTCTCGGAGAGAAGCGACGATTATCGCGCGCGCAAACTATTCGCGCGGTTTTAAACACGCGTTTCTCGAATGTAATCTCGCGCGAATGAAAGCGACAATTGAAATATATATCGACACAATTTTACTCTACTTGTTAAAATTAAGTTGAAACATTTTTTTTTTGTTTTCATTTCGACAAATGTATTCCCGATTGTCGCGTGAAACGCGCGACCTGATTGGCCATTTGTTTGAATCGGAGAATGACGGATAAATTCGCAGTTAACAGCGGAGACACGCGATTGTAATTCGCCCGATGTAACTCGCGCTAACTCGATTTGCCCCGCACAGAGTTGCGCTCAAATTCGTCGTTAACAAGACCGCACGTTCGATTGTGAGCTCACGCGACGCGACGATTACTCGATTCGTAATTTAGGATTCGGTAAACGAGGCGCACGAGCTATCTCTCTCTCTCTCTCTCTCTGTGCGCAAAGAAGAGAAGCGCGCGTGATAAAAACAATATCGCTCGAATGTTTCCGCTAAAAGACGCGATAATATCGCCCGATGCGAGTATCTGTGCGCACCTGCTGTTATCTCGGAGAGCCTCTATTACCATTACCAGCACCTAATGCTTTCCGGGTGTTAATGGAAAGCAGACACGGCTACCAACGCCGACGGAGAAAGGGAAAACTGTGCGGATATTACGCGATGCTCTCGTAAAAGTGGTCGACGTGTTGCCAAGCGATCCGAAACGATCGAGCGGCCCTTTGGGCGTCGCGAATTAATTAATTTCATGAGGGCGTTTAATACCCCGCTCCGGTCCGGAAAATTAAGTCGCGCGAAGCGCTTTGCGAAGTTAAAGTGAAATAATAATCGCGTCACAAATAATAACCGCGTGAGTGAGAGAACGCGCAGATTGTCCGCGCGACACACAATCCGGAATTATATTCAAATATCCGCATCTCCATTGTTTCCTTTTTTTCCTTTCGTAGCGCTATTATTACGTAATTACGACGGCGTAATCTTCGGCGCATTCCGTGACTGCCTCGCGTCGCATTAGCGAGGCGGCGCGATTATTTTCACCGGCTTCTCTCGCGTTACGCAATAAACGCGCAAAATGCACACGCGGCGCTCTCACGGCGGCGAGTCATCGACTCGTACATGTAATTAACGCGAAAAAAAAAAAAAAACGTTCTTTTCGACGACGAAACGATTTTCGCGAGCTTCATAACTGTCCGTGAAACGGAGCGCGAATCAGCGAACACGATCTAATAAAGACCGCGGTACATTATCGCTCATTGACTCGCTCGCAAAATACATATTCCAGCGGCACGCGGATTAATTTGCATAATTAATCCGGGAGACCGCGCGTGCGTGCTCACCTACCGCTAACGTTCAACTTTTTAACGGGCGCGATACTAACGAAGCGTAACCCAATTTACTCGCCGCCTCGGCGGTCGAGAGAGGCCCTCGTCGAATACTTCGGGATTAGAGACACTCGCAGTCTGGTCCATTTTTAGTCGACGTAAGTCGGCTTTTCGTTTCAACTCGCAATCTCATAAAAGCGGTCTATCTTTAGCATAAAAGAAAGCAAATTGCCTCTCTGCTTGAGTCTAAACCTCAAATTGAGCACGTGGAAAAAACTGATGTTCGTATTTAGTTAATTACGCGAGTATGATGCAAAATTCTTTTTTCCTCGAATTCTATTTTCCTCGAAAACGTTTGAAACGTGAAAAAAAAAAGAGAAAACGCACTTAACTTGCGCGGTGTTTTATTTCATTACTGATGTAATTGATCTCAAAATTACTTTTAAATAGAAAAATAACGTCACTGGACGTTAATACCCACAGTCTCTCTCTTCTTACACGCGAGCGTTTTATTTGTTACGTCTCGAAACATCGTCTCGAAACATTTTTCAGCTCGCCACCAAGTCGGCACACGCGTGCGTTTTAAACGCCCGCAATGCTCGCAATGCAACTTCGCGTCGGGAAATGCAAGCAATTCGCGAACTATGTAGTACTTCATAGTCCAGCTGTTCTTGTCGCGATGTGAGTTGTCGCCCGATGTGCCTCCGGAAATACCACGGAGTTACTACCTACTAACTTTGAGAGGATCAAGCTGGAGGATTCTCTATCCCGCGCATACCGCGCGTGTGCGGTTAGGAAAACTACTTGATTCCGGTTGTCTTTGGAAATTAATGCGTTGTTTTGCCGCAGAAACTGCAACTGGCTCAGAACGAAAAGAATTAAATTAAATAACATTTTTGCTAATTTTAGAATTTAGCTTTCTGAATAGCGCGTAAAATGTGTGCAAGCGTAAATGCAACGCGATGAAATATTCAGCGTAATCGTCGAGCGGAAAATACGTGACGGATATATAGCGGCAGCAACGTGTACGAATAATAATTTTCTGCGCACTCGTTTATCTCCCCGTGAATATTACATGGCGCTATTACGCCAAATTTCCTTAATGTTGCGTTGGCGCGTTTACGCCGCAATTACCATTTTTATTGTTGCACAAAAAAAAAAAACAACACGGGTAATTTTTTTTCCGAATGCAACATGTGACGAAAACACTCGATCTCGCGTCGGTCAAGATTAAAAGACGACGAGAGAGATGAATGCCACACGGGACACCCGATACGTACGTACGACGGAGAGCGTTTTACAAAATCCAATGACGTACCGCCGTTGTTTCAAAGGTCTTGTGGAAGAAGGGAACGCGAACGATCAAAGGCGAACAAGGTAGATTGGTCGGGGGAGACGATCTAAGGCGGACGTCGGGGGAGATGAGGGAAAGGATCAGACGCGTGAAGTGGATTCTAATTTTAGAAAGGAGCGGGATTACGCCTGTCTCTCGCCCGACGATGACAGAAGCCTCGTGTATAGCCGACGCACAACCGTGAGATGAATCAAAGACGAGCGCGACGCAAAATATATCATCGTCATTATTATTCTTCTTTTCTCGACGTCCTTCTGCCATTTGCAGAAAAAAAAAAAAAAATAATCACCGACTCGTTTACGGCGCGTTTCATGTCGCGCTCGCAGAAAATGTGCGCGCGTAATTTATTATTTCCGATGGAAATTAATCGCGAATATAAACAAGAGATCGATCGAAAGAAAAAAACTTGTCCGACTCTCTCGGTTACGGTTATGATGATCGATCCCGATACATTACACGTTCCGCGTATTTAGAAAGTTCCGCTCCGTTATAATAATAATTTATCATCCCGGCGCCGCTGCGAGAGAGAGAGAGACCATTAATTATATCAACGAGACGAGCGATTTATTCGCCTGTCCTGTAGCTCGGGATGAAAATTCCCCGGCTGTCACGCTCGAGCGCATTTTTCGCGACGCACGTGCAGTTTTCGCAACCACGTGGGTTTGACACGCACGCACACACGCGTAGATTTCGGAGAGAGAGAGAGAGAGAGAGAGAACAGCAGCTAGATTCCATTAAACTTCGTGCCGCTTATAAAATCCGAGGTGCGATTAACGCCGCTATTGAACGAATGACTGCGACGACGGGGGTTGGGGTTTTGAAAATCACCTCCGAGCAACGGAAGCGGAGCACGGGGAGGAGCGAGTCTGCAAACACGAGTGCCCTAGACGGCTTTAATTAACGATTGTCGCGAGAACAAAATGGCAAAGTGGCTCGGTGTTGAGAACTCGTATTGTGTGGATACTGGGGGGTGTCGAAAAAAAAAAGAGAGAGAAAGAATCGTTTATTTTTTACCATTCAGCTACAGTTTTTCCAAACGAAATACCGAACAAGGCACACTTGTCGAATGTGATTTTTCTCCCGTTTTTCTGATTCTGTGTTTTACTCTACTTGAAACTCAAAAGTGGTATGAAGCGAAATACGTGTTTTCCAAAATGGTGTACTTTAAAATCAATCATTTCAATTGGAATCGACGTTAAATTACAGTTTCCCAGTCCGTTAATTGCGCTCTAAAATATTACGCGCTGTGATATTGAGAAAAATTAAAAAACTTTTCTGCAATCGATACGTCAATCAGAAATCGTCGACATTTATTATCGCACGAAAATATCCCGCTGAAGCGAATAGTTTCGTGGTCTAATTTGCTTTTCGCAATTACGAGTATTTAATTACGAGGCCGTTAAAATGTCTGAATTCCGATAACCCGGTCCGCATCAATTGTCGTATTTTCCGCGTCAACGAAGCGAAAGAGGCAGATCTTGACAACAGCCAGACGAAAATTTCGCCACCGCGCGCGCGGAATTATTCCGCGAGTAATTGTTCATTATCACAAGCGACACACAAAAAAAGCAAGTGCATCGTCGATACAATGCACGAGAGAAAGAGAAGGAAAAGAGAGAGACAGAACGGCTGCTGCAGTCATCGAGCTGGGCGCGCGCGCAATCCCCCGCGCGCTTTTATACGTAATAACGCAGCCACGCGCGAGGACGGCTTTTATCGATCACCTCTTTTCGTGTCTGCCGCCACCTCCTCGTCCGTCGTTCTTGCGACTTTCTTTCGCATATCCCTCGCGAAACGGTAAACTCCGACACGCAACCGTATCTAACGTTAAAAAGCGCTCAACACGAGAAGCGCGAAGCAACCGGCGGAGCAACACATCCTACGTCGTGTCGGGAAATCCTTAAATTTTATTAGCGGCCCCGGGAAAACTATTCATACCACGGTGTTCGTCTACCACACAAACCGCATCTCTATAGTTCTCTTCCGTTCGCGAAGTTAGTATCTCGGAATTCCGCACTTCCCTGTGATTAATTTCCGCTTCGAAGAGAGACTAATAATGAGAGTTCTCCTCATAATTTGTAAAAGAAAGTTGATTCGATACGCAAGCATGTTGTAAATTAAAAAGAAAAAAAAAAAACTCCGAGAGAGAATTTTCTCAGAGAGTTCCGATTCGGAACTCGGGTTCCGAGATTCAGACAAGTTTTCTCCCGCTGAGCAATAATTAAAGCTGCTACAAGTTTTGCGGGGATTTCGTGCATAAGTAATGTAACTAAAAGGTCACTTCTAATTAGAGGTGTCATGATTTTGCATTTTCACAGTGAAATGTTCACAGTTTCGAAAACTGAAATATCAGACGTCAGCGACTTTCGTTACTTCAAAGCGGCGTCAGTTATTTGTCGCGTAATCGAATCGCTAATTGATCGCAAATATATTTTCTTCCTCAAACGTTTGTTACAAAAGGTATAATAAAATAAAATCAACATTTTTATTGAAACCGATTGTGTACGATGTTAATCGACGAGTTTTTCCGAAGAAAAACGTTTATTAGTAATTTACAGACGCGCCCCGCGTATATGAAGACCGGCAGAAAAGTGCTTTATTGCAGCCGCGTATCAGTTGCGCGCCGGCTCGATAACTATTTTCCGCTACCCGATCTATTTCACGGTACGGCGAGCAAAACGCGGATCTCGGATGAGAATTTGCCCGCGCCGGGTGAGACGCACTCACGAAGCGAGCGGAGCGTGCGCGTCAAGCCGGTGCGCGCGCGATCGGGGGTGCATTGTTATCGAAATTGCATCTGGTCGGCGGAGCACGCGCGCATACATCGCGCATTATCATACACGGATGACGGCACGGAGGCGGCGGCGGCGGCGGCGGCGGCGCAAAACGGCGGAACGAAACGACAGGATGAAGAATTTAAATTGCCGATAATCGAACCGCGTGATTCAACTCGCGTAATTACAGAGAGAGAGAGAGAGAGAGAGAGAGAGAGAGAGAGAGAGAGAGAGAGAGAGAGACGACTCAAACAAGCGGATGTTTTGATCGATTGTATTTTTATTTCTCGCCCACGCGCGTGTGTAATTTTATTATCAACTTCCTTCCTTTTAGATTTTAAAGATCGACTCTTTTTCCTCATCCGTGATGAAGTGTCGATGCGTACACACACACACATATGTTAGATATTAGATAGGAGATGACCTTAAATACAGTTGCTCACATCGTTGCGTTTTGAGTGCAAGTTGAAAAAAAAAAAAAAACACGACAAGATTAATAATAATGTCGTGCTGGAATGTCTCGATAAAGATCAACGATGTTGCAAAAGGGGTTAAACGAGAGAGAGCTATTCTTATTTCAGTTCATTGGCAGTTTTAAAACGGAGCGTTGCGCAACGAGCCATATAGCGCTCGTCAGTAGAGAAATTCGTATTGATCAGACGCAAGTAGGACTAACTCCGGCGAAGATGTAGGTTGTTGCATGACTAACGGCCGGTGAATTAATCATTGACAAGTAAATAAAAATAAACTGACGCAAAATGTCAAATGTTATTTTTACGATCGCATAAAATAGAAGTGGGTATTAAAAAAAAAAAAAAAAAACTAAGCACGCATTTGTCGAATGTGCCTCTGGATCCAAGAGAGACCACGCACGGAGCGCACGCACGGAAAATCAATATTTAACCTATAATTTCCCAGCGCGCGACCGGGGGAAGCTTTCGCCCATTCCCCCGCGAGGGATCGAACTCGATTAAATTTTTACGATCGCGACGTAGAAGAGGAGCATCGGAATTACTTACAGTCAGCTGCCGCAAAAATCGGCGTGCAACGGCAGTCGCGGCACAAGCTCAACCTCCACCCCACTAGGATTGTTATTCATTTAGAAACGGAGAATCGATACTCTCCTCCACCTAATTCCCTTTTTACCCTCCTCCCCTGGGCGGCCAACGTCGCGTGATCTCGGGTCTGGCCTTCTCCGCCAAGTCACTGTCAACACTTTTCACGTTAGCGGCGGGACGACGTATCGACGACCAGCTGATTCACCAACCATTGAGACGGAGGAAAAAAAACCGAGAATAAGCGACGCGCACGCGAGAATAAACACCACACACCTCCGATGGTCGGCGACAGACTGAACGTTCACGGAGGAAAACTAGGAGGGTTCCGCTCTCTCGGCTAACTTCGGCGGCGTTCGTTACTGTGTGACGTCATCGTGACTGCCGTCACCGTGCCCGTATCATCGCGTGCTTTTACTACTGGTGGTGCCGCGCGGTCGGCAGGTGCATCGTGATGCATTTTTCAGTCGCAGACGTTTCGCGACTTCTGCTCGAGCACGCCTGGCGCCGCGATAAATCGCGAGACGCGCGACTCGTCGCCGGCAATTAGATAGATAGACCGAGGAATTTATTTTTCCCATCGGTCGGCGAACGTCGAGTTCAAATACGTACTTACTACGTGCAGAACATTTCGAGATCGTGTGACGATGTCTATTATGATCGATGCGATACTTGCGTGTTGTTTTTATGTATAAAGAAACGTAAAAAAACAAAATGAGGCAAAACCTTTTAAGATATAAAAAAAAAAAAATTTGTTTCATTCTCGTGAAAAACTTCTCGCTCGCCGACTTTCGAGCGAACGCGAGAGGAGGATCTCAAAATAAAATCCGAAAAGTTTTTCATTGAGACAATTATCGATGAGAAGCGAGTCGAAAACAAGGGCGGACGCTATTTTTCCTCGTGTTTGCCGAGAAAGAAGTAGTTTTGTCTAATTGAGTAGATAAGGTGGAAAAGTTGGCGAAAGGAAGAACGACTTGTTTACGACGATGAGGCCGTTTCTCCCGCTGATACAGACTGTCTTCCGCGAGATCTATGAGAACGATGACGGGAGAAGAGAGTAGCAGATAGTATATATGTACATATACACGCTTTCTCTCATCCTCGCGCGATACAAAGAGATTTAGTGGTCCAGAAACACGGACGGGGGAGGCTATCGTTGACATGACGTCGGACACGCTCGGAGTTTCCCGCTCGTTTACGCGAGGGAGCGAGGGGGAAAAATATTAAATGGACGAGCGTAACGAAGGTTTATGACTTCCAACGCAACGAGGGTTTATTGGAAGATATCGACTGATTTCGCGAACGAGATTTCGGCCGGAATTGGACGCGCGACGTGCGTGTCAAAGTCGACATATCGATTCTCGCACAGCGAGAGAATTCGAACAGATTATTATTTGTGTGTATGCGCGCGACACAAGTTACATTAAAAAAAAAAACTACAGCAATATTTATAATTAAATACATAATAATTTTATAGAATAAAATAAAAATTATTGCTGGCGTGTGTTTTCGACGAATCGTTTCAATCGTAAAAAAGCGCAGAAGATCTTAATAGAAATCGCACGAATTGTCTATTTAACGACGACAATCAGAATGCATGCATACTTGAAGAGCATCTATCACCGATGTTGAATATGGACCGAATTGGATACACACAGAATGGCGCGGCCCAATCAATAGAGTGTACAGTCACCCCTCGATATATCGCAGAGCATTTTTATGACAGATATGTAGTTTACGTCCGTCTTATCCCAAAAAATCTTATTTTTAAACGGCACGCGCAGAGAGCAAGAGACAACAAGCACGCGGTTAATAAGTCTCGTGACGTGATGGCGGGGAAACCCTAACGCGTTCTTTTATGCGCATCTTCATTCCCCTCTTTCGTGATATAGATGTAATACGGAACGCCATAAAAATCTGCATGATTACATATGAGATGCGGTCTGCCGCCGCGAGTGCCCCCCTCACGTTCGATGCACTTGACAGAACGGCATGCTTCTCTTTTATTGCCAATATTTTTCTTGCTCCCTCGACGGGAACTGAAAGCCGGGCGCTGTGTCGCCGTTCCTCACTCTCTCTCTTTTTCCCTCACTCGTAATACAACCCCCCCGTGAGAAATATATAACCCGCGATATATATAACCCGGTAATTTCGTAAGTACATAATATAATTGTAGATTCTATTGCCCATTTCGAGGTCGCAAGAGTGACATTTTGTGGATTCCTCAATCTCCTCGCCGATGATTTCTTCACCCTCCCCAAGTGAGGGATGAAGAAATACATTCAGCGCTAACTCGCGTCGTTATTCGCAAATTTGATCCTCTTTAATTTCCGCGATTGCTCGTTCGTTTTGTCTGAGAGACCGGTCGATGATTGCCGTTCCGAGACCGCCGATCGCAATAATCGTCCTTAGACGCTCGAATTGCGACGAGAACTTATTATTAATCTGTCAGTAAGCCGCGCACCGGTCATTTCGCAATTTCACGATAATTAGAACGATAAGTCGCCGGATTCCTTTCAAGAATACGGTCTGTCAAATTATAGATCTTCTAACTTGACATAAGTCGTAAAAAATATAAGTTTTGAGACGATACAGAATATGGGACTGAAAATTATGTAAAGCCGGTGTAAAAATCCCGATATAAAGACGCTGAGAGAAAGAGAGAGAGAGAGAAAATCTCTCTTGTCGCGACGAAGACGATAAATTAAATCCCGGAGAGCTGGGCGCACAGTCGCGTGAGCAATGAAACCGCCGAACCGGAAGTTATCACGGCTCAAAGCACTCTCTGCCGCAGCTCTGCCTCGCGGATACGCCGAAATTCCGTTATCGGTACCATAGCCGTCTAGCAGGAGGACACGTAAATCGTTTAAACGCTATCTCCAAATGTGTCATGCTGTCTGTAATTTCCGTCCGTTCTTCTGTACGCGCGTTCTGCGTTAAAAAGAAAAAAAAAAGCTAAATTCCGGAGAAAATGATGAAAGTCTTTCGGAAACAAATTTCAAAACCAGAAATTATGAATCATGCGAAAATCCGCGCGTGTATAAAAATGCAGCGCACGATAAAAAGAAAGTTATTGTCGTTTCGAGGAAGAAAGTTCGAGACTTTTGTCGCAAATTTGCACTTCGATTCGTTGTATACTGAGGCTTTTCGTCCGATTGCAAACGACGAATCGAAGAAAGATGTCATCGTCCGGAGCAAATTTTTTTTTTCTAGACGACGAAGTAGCTCGCCTTTTCCTCGGATGACGAACCGATCGAATGTAATTTCCACAAGCATCCCTGGAATTCGCCGACTGTTCCCCCTTCCTGTTCCCCCTTGTCGCCAATAATTTTCTCTTCGATGTCGTTCCTCCTCCCTCAACATCCGTTCATCTTCGGGATCTTTATTTCTCGAGTCGCAGTCGAAAGATCGGAATGAAAGCGGGGGAGGAATGGACGGGGAGAGAAACGTAATGAAGAATAGAACAGAAAGAGGGGGGTGGCAAAAACTGATCTTACGATTCTCCTGGGAAAGTCTTCGACGACGACGCGAGCAAGAAACGTTTTTCCTGTCGAGGATCCACTCGTCTCTCCCTTAGAGAAAAAGGGTTGACTCGTCGGTGAAGCGATTGAATATTTATTTGTACCTTCCTGTGTCTATTCGGGATGCACTCGGGATGTCCGTCGTTGAATCGAGCGCTCTTCAGAGAATGGAAATGGCGCGAAGTGTTTCGCGTAACCAAATTGCGAATATTTCCAAGTTGTTTGTAAACAATGGCGGTTCCGCGCGCTTTTCGTCGACTAACGTCGAACGAAACTTGGCCACTTGGCGAACGAAATAACTCGCGAGCGACGCGAACGACAGCGATACGAAAACTTGCTAATTAAAGAAGTTAATTGCGTCGAGAGAGTTTTTCTTATTTTTTTTCACTCGCCCTCCACAATCGTCGACTTCGTTATTCGTATCTCCGCGCAATCGATTCTCCTTCGACGCATCGCGATGCACCACAAAGCGCCGTGTTCATGCTCGGCGACTTGCATTGCAAAGCACTTCCGGTCGAGAGGATCCTCGTCGACGTAGTTGCTGCTTCGAGGACGGGAGAGGGCCGGGTTGGGGAAGGGTCAAAGGGTAAGAAGGGTTCGTTGGCCCTTCATCGACTCTCCTCGCCCTGCGTGGGTCGACTATCACCTGTCCGAGTTTACCTACATTTTCGAGACACCCCGCTGCGACCCTTACACGTCGCTTCGTTTCTCGCATGTCTGTCATCGGGAATTTCTCTCGATCGATCTTTTTTTTTCGTCGACGCCTCTTCACTTTTCGACGATGTGCGCGGAAAAACTCAGATATAAAATATGCAAGTCGATAACTCGGGAACATAAACTCGCAATAAATGTCAAATACGTTCGCCAATAGCGAACTCGAAGCGATTTACGAGCATTAACGCGCGCGCACGAGAGCACATTATTATTTATCTGCAATATCGCGAACAGTTTATTTATTTAATAGGTACATTATCCAAATAAAACGAGACGAGCATCCCCGAGACGGTGGGATTTCGTGCGCGGACGTATAGACTCCGTGAAGGAAGTTTCGTGTTTTCCGCCGCGATATCACGCACAAGTTGTATTTAATTGCGCGCAGAATTTGCGGAAGTCGTACCGAAGGGGATGCGCGATCTTGCTCTCGCCTTGTGTGTGTGTGTGTTCCGACGCCCGATCAATTATCTCTCGCACCTCCTCTTTCGTGACCTTTCCGTGCGCTTTCGTTATATGTTTACCTTGCATTTTCTCTCCTTTATTCGCCTCCCTCGAGTCCCTCGACCGCCATTCTCGCTGTTTTGTTTGCCTTTGCATTCCCGCCGTTCCCATTTTCTCTTATTACCTCTCTCTCGGTATAGAGCGCGTTTCGCGGGATATCGTCGTGCAGTCACTCGATTTCTCTATTCCTTTCCTCTCCTCTCTTCGCCGCATGCATTCAGGATGCGCAAAATCACCCGCGACTTGGGAGAGACTTTCGAAATTCCCTTCGGTCAGGAATGAGAATATCTCGCGGAACTCGCGGAGCAAAAGAGCGTTGAATTTGGAATTACGTTTCCTTCGCTCTCTCTTCTTCTCTGTGCATTCTCAGCAATTCCCTCAGCAATTTTCTTATTTTCACATTTCTTTCTTTGCTCTTTCTCGGTTTCTCATAACTATTCCAATGTAGTGATTTCGCATATGGCGCATCGCGCAAATCTGATTTAGCGTTTTGAATATTCGATTTGGGATAAGCCTGGTTTGGTTTGACAATGTTCAAGAGGCGGCGGTGTTCGGCAAAAGTTTTTAAATAAAATGCGATTTCTTGAAAATGCGATTAGAAGCAAGCAATTGTATCAATTACTGAAATAAATCAAATTCTCGAGCGGTAATTTGACGTGAAAGATTTTGTTCTATTTTACTATTAAAAGATCTCTCGCTCTCGGCGTCTGTGCGACGTCTGTCGTCCAGTTAAGGCGCATCGAAGCGCGACGACTCGCGGGGGACTCCTTCTTTCGCCGGCCATCTTGGCGCCCTCCCGAAAGTACTTTACGAGCTAGAAGTCGAAATTCGCAACGAGGAGACACACCTCCTCGGTGTGTGCGCACGTGAGGGAAGACAGGAAAGTTTACGACGTGACACGTGTCGCGCATGACAAACCATGGCGAACCAACGCGGTCGCGGTCCCCTGTCCTTCCCATTTTCTTTTCGTGCAACTGCCTGTCTCTCTCCTGCTCGCTCCGTTCCTGCATAATGCATAAGAAGACCGATGACTTCTCGCCGTAGAAGGGAATCTCATTGGGATTATACGATTTAAATAAATGCGCCTCCGACGAGAATCGGACGTTTCTTCTCATCTTTTGTCGCACAAATCTATTTTGAACAAAGAAAAATCCAAAACGAGTTTCATCACTTTGGTTGTTTTAATCTTAGATCCGATGTGTCTTCTTCAACAGTTTCGGCGGACGTTGAAGTTGGAAACACATTGTGAATTTTTGACGTCTCTCGGAGACGGTTGTTCGAAGATAATTTGCGTAAAATTAAAATTTCAAGACTCGAGCGCGTATCGGACTTGTTATACACAGACGTTTGCTTAGAAAAAATTTTCGACCTCAACTTGTCGCGCTTTGCGACAAAAATACTCTATTCGCCTTATGCAACGGTGCGCATCGAGCACGTTTCGACGGGAGATCTCAAGGTAGAATGCAGAAATGTGCACGTGGCTTCACGTTAGCATATAAATGAAATTCGCCACGTTCCGTTGAATGTCAATGAAAGGTGAGACACTCTTGCGCGTGTCTATCGACGACGTGCTTTTACGTGTGTGTGTGTGTGTGCGTGCGTACGCACCGCGGTATCAAAAGCGCAGACACGACACCGACTTCATTAAAACAAAATAAATGAATCTACTGTGTTCGCGTGAAATTTAACGCGCGCGAAAAGTTTGTTGTAGAACTTTTAAAATTATATTTTGTAATAAAAAAAAAACCGTTTGTATTAAAATATCTCCAGAAAATGCACGATTCTATCGAGTTATTCTCGGCGATATTTGTTGTTAATTGAGTCGATGAAGAGAACAGTCGATATATTCCGTTCAATTCGATTCAACGTCGACGGAACGAGAGAATTTTGTTTGATGAAATACCGTGTCCAGTGAAATTTCCGCCGCAGGTTACTTAGATAGACGAGGCGCACGGATCGAAGGTTCATCTTCTTTTCCGAACGAGATTTCCGGATGGATTCTCATTCGAGAAGCGATCATGTTTAATACGCGCGAGAGAAACCAACCGTTATCAGCCGAGATGCAGTCTGTCGATTATGTTTCGTCTATTATGCAAGCTTTGTAATGCGCAAAATAGCGTTCCAAGATAGTTGCAGCATTGAATTACCGGCAAGTAGACTAGTTTCGGTGTGACCATTATCGGCGTTAACGACCAAGTTCGACGAGCGTCTCTCTTCGTGCCATGTGCAACTGCAATTAGGAGCCACGGAGATTCAAGTTGAGCATTGCCAAGTACGTCCTGCGCATAGTTCGCCTCTCGCGTTCCAGCAAGAAACTTCCGGTGTGAAATACTAATACGATAATTGCAGTCAGCATGTAATTATTAAATATTTCTCTTTCTCTTCTTACGCGTATGTGTATAGAAAAAAAATATAATGTATCTATATGTAATATTTTTCTTCAATATTTCTTACATTTCTTACATATATTATATAAATATTATAAATATTTACAAAATATTTATATTGCACGTGTTGAGAAAAGTACGTTTTTATTGAAGATCTTAATTTATCACACGTTGAACAGATATGACATCGTTCGTGTTAACGCAAAGGGTTACGATCTAAAAGAGCAATCGCTTTTTTTACATCACATTTGCGCGCATGTTGTTATCGGGAGCGTTCGATCGAAACCGCTTCTACGAGCGCAATAACAATTTAGGGTGCATCAACGATGGCCGAGTCGTGTTTCGCGCGTTTGTCTGATTCGAACGGACCTTTTCCACTTGTGCTACGCTGATGGTAAACGCGAGGTAATTCAGAGAAAGCGGTTGGAAGTTTGTATCAACGTGAGAGCAGCGCGCGGTTCGATCGACGAGAGCCGGATGGAACGATCGATCTTATCGAGTTACAACGAGATCAAGAGAGACGAATGGCGCGGCCGATCGAGACACGTCGGACTTTTATTCGCGCCGCGTAAATGGCGGCTTATCGAGTAACGTAATTTTCAACTCGTCGGCGGCGAGCGAGCTTCGAAGAATTAGAGAAACAGCCGGAGAGAGCTATGATGTGCGAGCGATGCGGCAGATAAATTGCGTGTTTTTTTTGTTTTTTTTTATCGATACGAGTCGAAAATGTTTTCTATTTCGATGAATTTTAAACATGTAATGAGGGAAAACGTTTTTTCTTCCTCTTCATCCTCCCTTCTCAAACATATCGCATTTGCGGAATATAATGGGCCGCGCTGGGTTTTCGCCGGATCGACGCTGACGCGCCCTTTCCGCGCGCCGGGTTTTTCTGAAAACGGCGGCTCACAGACCGGAATTTAAGCGCGGCCAAATAAGCTGCCCGTTTCAGGGCAGCGGTCGTTTTCGGATAATGCGATTTATCGACGTTCTGCGCAATGCAGTGAAAACGGGCGATGAATATCCGAATAGAGACGGGAGAGAAGATCGTGAGAGGGACGGGCGCAACCCGATGAAACTGATCGACGAAAAGGAGAAATTCGACACCCGAGCCATTTTCAAGAGCGAGCACATGTATGTGTGTGTACCTTGAACTCCAACAGTGCGATATCCTCCTCGGGAAAAATGCATTTCTTCCGAGTATCAACTTTCTTCGCGCGATTTCTTTGTTTTTCCACTTTATTGACTGGATATTTGTTTTAAAACCCGGCGAGAAAAAAAAAATAAAACAATGCATTTCAATGTCGGTGTGCGCTGAAATATTATGTTAATGCTTCAATTTGCGCGGAGTTTCTTCTTTCTCTTGCTTTACCATCCAATTTATTTAACTATTTAATTGTAGTAACTAAATTAGAAGTAATTTACAGCAGTGGAGAGAGACATCGTCGCGCGTTGGTTATCAGTCGGGACGGAGCGCGGCTTGTTAGCGTAAAGACGCATAATGAGAAACGTCGAGAGTTTCATTTTCCAGATGTGCACGCATATATATCTAAGAACGTCGTCGTCGTCGTCGTGGTACACCGTCGCAGCCCTGATTTAATTCGTATAACGCGCGCGAGGAAGAGGAAACGGAAATGCGCTAGTTATCGTCGACGACGAATGGCAGACTTTTAGTTTCCGTCGTTTAGCATTCAGGCGAGTCCGCGATACTTCTTTCCCGTGACGCTGCAGTGCGATATAAGCACTTTAATAACGGGGGTTGCTTGCCTGCGCGCGCTCTCTCTCTCTCTTCCTCTCTTTTTCTCTCATCTTGTTTGCACGAACGACGGAGGGAGTGCAAGCCAGTCCCGTCCCTATACCCCGGCCATTTGCATAAAACAGGTCGCTATTTATCGCCTCCTTGGAATAATGAGACTTTACCGGAAGCGATCCCGCCGCGCGTACACCTATTCCGCGGAACTATTACAGCGAGTATTCGCCGTCGACGATACCGAATACGAAGAAAACGGCATGAAAATAACGCTGCCGACGGCGGAAAATAATTTGCCCCTCCCGTGTGTATTTAACGTTTTTCGAGAGAAACGCATAGAGAAAATTAAACTTCCTCAAAAGAAATATCGTTGTGTGCGGGATTGAATATATGTTGAAATTAACATTTCGACATTTTTAAGAGAGGAAGAAGAAAACGACGCGCGTTAACACAATTTACGAATAAAAGCAATAATATAAAAGTATATTGAAAATGTCGAGAAGTGTAACTTTTTCTTTCTTTTATATTTATTGGCTGTTTTAATGAAAGCGAATTTTAACACATAAACGCGCTAGTTTGCGAAAAATTCTCGAGAAGCCCTCGAGATGCATTTTGCAAGTCGTCGGCGAAGAGCCGTTCAGGCGGTCGAGTTTTAAACGAAACGTTGACGGGACATCTTCCTGGTCTCTCGCCGACGGTATTTTAATAACAAGCTCTTGTCTCCCCAGCCATCCCTCGCATGTCGTACATAATACACAGGCGCAGTTGCACATCGGGTTATACGCCGCCCAAGCTAAGAGCCCGGCTCGGCTTCCTCATCCCATGTTCTCTCTCTCTCTCGCGATGCAACGCCCGAGCGATTTGCATGAAATTGGAGACCGTTCGGGCGCGTGTATGCCGATTCTCCGCTCTCGTTAGAATGGAAATCGCGGATTGAAATTTTCAGTAGTAGCCGCTCGAGAGAGCAGCGGACGAGAAGCGGCCGCGTACAAGGTTTTGCCGTACAACGTCGGTCGTACCCCCCCGATCGATACACCTTCGGGGTTGCATTCTTGAGTATACGCGCTTCCACGTACGCGCCGAAGAATATCGGATTTGCGCCCGCCCGCCTGTCTCGAAGATTTCGGCGCGAATCTGACGTGTCGAACACGAATCTTTCGACGCAAATTCCTTCGATATAGCGCCCCTTAATCCGTCCCACCCTCTTCCCTCCCCGTCTATCGGCTCTCCATGTTTCGCGTCTCGGAATATCGGAGAGAAGCTACCGAAACTTTTCTCTCTATACGTTCGTTTTCTATATACATATACATATATATATGTATATAGTGTGTATTTTGCTCCTGAAGATTTTCTTTTCAGAAAATAAACCTATTTTCGAGACGAGACGAGAAATTTCCTTCGACGAGGGAAAATTTTTCTTGGACAAATTCGCGTGCGTTATTCCAAAATAAAACGATGCATAAATATTTTTGCGTGACGCGATCTAATTATCGGAGGCGTTCGTGTAATGCACACAACCTCGCGCGCGCACGAAACCCGGGAAAATATTCCGCCGCAATTTCGCAACCGTAACGTCTCGCATAGCTCACAAAGTCGTTGCTACGACATAAAATATAAAACGTGTACGTATCGATTTTACACCCGCGGGGGAACTACACGACGTTACAGTGAATAGTTAGGTTTTCTTCCGACGCCTTCGGCTGCGTTATGTCTACGACAATGCGCTTCCATTCGCGTGCACGAAGTTACATTGCGGAAGACGTACTTGATATCAGACACACACACACACACACACAGACACCTGAGTCGAATAATATGTATCTGGGCGTTCCGCGTATAATGTCAACGCCACAATTTTATTATTTGTCGGTAGTGTCAGGTACACGTAATAAATACATTACAGTAAAATACTACAAAACATTTATGTGTGTATATGCAATATAGAGTTTATAGCATAATAATCGAATTCACAAATCGAACGGTTATTAAATGCTATTGATATCGAGAGAAAACAGTTCGGAAAATGTATCCCCATTCGAAGCAATGCACACGCATATATTTCATTTAATGATTAAATAAAATATTAATATTATTTTCAATAGTTAAATAAAATTCAAGTAATTTATATACTCTTTTGGAAATACAATAATTGTGTGAATACATATATGACATATAAAGAATATATATTATAAAATGTATTAAAAAATATAAATATAGACGTTATAAAATACTAAATGGTATTTAATTATTAAAAGCGATAAATTAATTTATAGTTCGCTAATAAAATTCGAACGAGCACTGTATTTTCCGAACTGTTTTCTCTCGGATATCGACGATACTTGATAATCGCTTGATTCGCGAATGCCACGTTGAAACTTTTATCAACGATCGCGGGCGCGGAGGCGACGCGAAGTCTCTACATAAATAAATTCGTCGACGTATCGCGCATACGCGGCAGTAGCGAGGACTTTGCATTATTTATACGCCCGCGTTCGACATTGCACGCCGGGAGAGATACTCGCGCGCGCGGCCATAAGCTCTGCCTCGCGCGTTGTCTTTTCCTCGTAAACGTTGCGCGAGCGCACAACACAAAGTACGGTCTCTTATGATCGCGCGAAGAAGAAAAGAAAGCCCGTGTGAGACTTGCCGCGCACACGGATGTGTATCTCGCGACGTTTACTCGCGCGTTTTACGCGTGGATCTTACGCGAGGCGTAAACGTTATTCGCACGTTTATCTCGCGTCTGCGTGTATCCAGCGCGGAGAAATTTATCCCCATCTTCCCGCGATCGCATATTTTATCGTGAAATTTCCTACTCCGAGTGTTTATCGACATTTCCTGGCTGTCTCTATTCCGGGAGCTTTCGCGCTCGAGGTCTGACTATTTATCGACTCGCGCCACTTCCCCACATCGTCGCGCGGATTCATGCGCGGTGAGTAGAAACGCGAGAAGAAAAATTGACAGCCGCGAATATGATCTCTCGGAGCAGTTCTGCTCCCGACGCTTTTTTTTTTTTTCACGTAGAAAGGATTTTGCCAATTTAACAAAACGCAAGCGCGTTCCGGATATCGAAAATTTTATTTATATATACGCGGTGAAATCATAGGAGAGGGAAGGAGGAGGTTGACGACGCATTTTCCTTCGGAAAGACCCCACGTAAGAGGGTTGCGGTCGCGAGAGAGTGTCGAGGAAGCGAAAGAGGGGGCGACGGAGGGTGAAGTCTCGAGAGGAAAGTGTGGGGAAGAGGAGGAAGGACGACAAACGAAGGACTTGAGAAACAGAGAAAGACAGAGAGAAAGAGGAGAGGGACGAGTTCTCTTCTGAAGAAAAGAAGATGCTCTAACAAAGGCGCCTTATTTCACGCCCAATGTATCCCGCCTCAGACACGATCGTTAAGATACACGGGCGCGAGATATTCCGTCTCTACTCTTTCCCGTCTCATTTCTCTTTTCCTCCTCGAAAATCCTCGAGAACGGTGTCTCTCTTATAAAGTTTATGCCTTTTTTTTTTTTTTGCGCGCGCGCGAAAAGCGCTCGCGGGATATATTGTCGCGGATGGTGATTTGTGCGCACACAAATTCAGCGACACGCAATTCTTTGAGTCACCCTCGACGCTTCCTCGATTTGATCCCGACAATCTGTTTAAATCAGGCGGATTTGTGTTTTATAGCGCACGCGTGAGTCGCCTCTCTTAACTGTACATCATCATAAACTCTCCTTTCCTTCCGCGGGAAACAAGACAACTGTACATAAAAGATCCTCTAAAATGTTGAAGAAGAGGAGCTTGTCGTTAACTCGTAATAGAAATAAAAATGGAAGCCCTAATGGCACCGGGGATAAGAAATGGTCGATTAGCTGATATTGTTACAACATTCGTCCTCTCTCCCTTTCTCTTTTATTTTTATTATTTTTGTCTACTCTATTTTTTTCTGTTCTTTATTTTTATTCAATATATTGTTCAAAATTTATTTTAATATTTGTACTGTAATATTTGTTTGTTACTTGCTCTTTTTACGGGGATATTACCCCAGAGCGCGTTACAAACAAAGTCTATCCCTTTCTCATCGAGGGTGCAGGCGGCGGCGGCGCCTGTCGTCGTCGCCGAATGTGTTCGCGCAATTCGCACTCAGCGCTGAATGGCAGTCCCGCCGCCGCCACCACCGTTCCTTATGGAGTTATGCTTCCTGAATGGGGTGCTAAGCCCGGGGGACTCTCTATCGAGACTAAACCGGTCGACAAGAGCCGTTACGAGGCGTTTGGCTTTGTGCAGTCGGCGCGGTAACGCACAGCGAGAACCGTTCGGCGTCACTGTTCGGCGAAAATCGTATACGCGATAATGGCGCGATACTAAAAATTCCAAAGAGCCAGCCGCACAATCTCGCTTTCCAATAGACCGGAGTTTACTCTGTGCTTGTACACCGACAACACCTCTATGTGTACGAGGAAACGCATACACATATAACGAGCACGAAATTTTCTTTTTACGAGCGCGACATACGTCGACGTATGTATGCAGCGCATTCCCGACACGGCAGTTTCCTTTTCTTTCCGCCCCGCCGAAATACGGACCGACCTTCTTTCGTCAAGTCGCGCGCCATATCCCGCGCGCGGAGTGATTTACGACAAACTGTAAATGTATATAAGCGCGCCGACGGCAACGGCTCCCTTTTTACTGTCGAAATACTGGAAATAACGTAAACGTTATGCCGCGGTTTTTATTATCTCGCGATACACGCGTCGCGCTCTCGATGAACTCGTTCCGATCGATATTTCACAGACTGTCAACGAAAAAATCAACGAACGTTGACATTTGAGATAGCTGGTAATTTGTTATCGAATTGATTTTAAAAATTGTTTTTTGCAAACAACAAATCATGTCAAAAATAAATTTTTATATATTGGATTGTGGTTTCTCTCTCTTCTTTTTTACACACAGCGTCACACACCCTTTGAAAAAAAAAAACGCTTTAATTAAACACTTCTTTTGATGTCGAGAAAGCCCTCGATCTTCTGACAATCTCTCTCTCTCTTTCTCTCAAGTATCCGTAGAACGATTAAGATCCAAGAGCGAGAGAACGAAACGTACCAGGGGTGTTTGTAAGTGAATAAGGATGGCGAGTGGTGGTGGCGGTGGTGGTTAGCCGCGGGGCACAGATAAGCCGTCAGCTGGCGATGGAGATTGATGCGGCTCGCGTTAATCTATATAGCTCGTCTGCTTCATTCTTTCCGTCACCACTCTGGTCGGATCGACTCCTTCATCCGAACACAAGAAATAACGCGAATATATGAGGTCTGGTCGTGTTTTATCCGCAATTTCGATTTTGAACCACTTGTATCGCAACAGTTTCTTAATTAATTACATTCGCTACGCAACTGACGTTAATTCTCCGTCCAACACACGTGCACATCATCAACGTTGCTGTCACAGAACAGCGGATCTCCACGTCACTCGCGAGACATCGTCGCGTTGCGACTTGAAAGCAGCAAATTTAGTTGCTTTTTCTTTTTTTGCGAAGTGCTTTTACTGTTTATTTATATTCACTACCTCGTCCGACTATAGCGGAAGGAAAGTTCTTCAAGAAATTGCGAAGAGAGAGAAAGAGAGCAAGAGAGTTTACTTTAACGCCGACAGCGCGTAAAAGAAAATTATATCTTAGACACCGTACAACGTAACTTTTGTTATCACGCTGGAAACTGGCGATGCGAAATCGCGGGAGTCGCGACATAATTCAACTCCCTCTTTCCCACCCCCGTCTCACACACATACATACATAGATCCAGCCCGATAACCTCGTTCGCGCGTTATCAGCGCTTCCTTTTTCGCGCGGAAATTTCCACTTTTCATCGACTCGGTGCGATGAAACGCGATTTACTCGGAGCGCCGCGCGACTCCGCGCCGGATTTTTGAATTTCATGAGGGAGGATACGTCCGGATACGGAAAGCGAGGCGAATTCATTAACAAGAGAAAAGAAGAAAACTGAATTTTTAAGACAATGTGAAATTGAAGCGATTTTTAATTGCCGACAGTAAATTTTCGCAGACTCCTAATTTTTTAATTCATCTCTTTGCAAATGCATCTTGTTCTTTTAGTTAATTATATTAGACGGAAAATTGTTTATACAAGAAAATCGTTTTAACACTTTGCTGGAATCGGCAAATTAGAAACAAACAAAAAAAAAAGATCGATATATCGATATGCGATATATATCGAAATGCGATATATATATCGATTTGCGATATTATGATATTTGCATAGAAAAATCTTATTCCTGCTCAAAAAGCTACTTAGTATAATAGTACTACGTACTATTGCAACAAAAATATTGTGTATCGACGCGATCTACGTTAAATTTTTAATATTCCGTAAAAAATTTATTTATTTTGTTAAAGATTTAACAAATAGCGTTTGGCAAATGAGAAGCAACGAAAGCGTTAACACATTTCTCTCGCAGAGAGATTAAACTTTGTTACGAGCAAATATCTGCAGGTAAATTAAGAAAACTCACATATTTTTGCCATACAATCTCTTTTTAAACAACGTTCGCGAGTTGTTTAAGCAACTCAATCATCTTTCTGTTTTTTTTTCTTGTAAGAGCAAGTCTGTTATTCTATTTCACGGCATAATTATTTGAAAGTTTCTTCTGTGCGCTCTCGTTACGCAATAATCTCTCGGGCGAGTCCACTCCGGTTGAAAGAAAGGCGACCTCGTCTTCAAAGAAAGTTGCTTTTCCTTTCCGCCCACGTAGCCGACGCGAATTTCCCCTCGCGCGGATGTAATCCGTTTGGTCTCGGGACGTCACCTCTGCCCTATCGCGAACAAGGTCGGAGGTTGTAGATGGCGAATCGACAGAGGTATGAGAGATAGCGTGGGAGGTATGAGGACGCGTCGACGAAGTTTGTCGTAAGTTTAGATTGAGTTCAATCTCCGAACACACACACACACATACTTTCTCGCACCTTCTGCTCTATCGTGACTCAACCGCCGGCACACCCTCGCCCCCAGCTTATCGCCTAATATCCAGTCGGAAGTGGAAACGTCGCAACGTTTCGTGCCCCGTCGTCTTCGAGTTCGCGCGTCTTCTATGTCTGTTGTGTTGCACCGCCTCCTCTTTTCACCGCCATTTCCTTTCTTCTTCCCCCGGGGAAGCGACAAAGTAGACGTCCGAAGTGAAATTGTGAAACGTAGCGCGACCGTAAAGATTTTTTTTTTATTTTTTTATCCAGGAAGCTATCGACGCGCTTATCGGCAAAGCGAAGCTCGGCTACAGGCGTTTGATAAACGCCTCTCGCAACGAGGTTCACCGCACCTGTGATTGCTGACGGTGCGGTTTTTATCTAAAACGCAACTCGCGGAATCGCGCCTCGTTACACGCAATTACAATTCCGAGTAATAAAACCACTCCGCGGAATTTGCAAATTATTATCGAAGTCTCGCGCGACGGTAATGGAATTTAATTATCAAATGTACAAGACAATTGTATTTTTAATATCGACAACACTGCTCGCGCGTAAATGAAAGAGATGTGTAAAATGATTGAAAATACGAAGATATTCTTCTTCTCTTAAAGTGAGATTTTACATCGTTTCGGCAAAAGCTTTCTTGCGAGCTCGTAAAATCGATGCTAAACGCAACGCGGGGATGTAGTTATCGATTTTGCAACAGCGATATCGTCGCTGCGACATTTCGGAGGCAAGAACGAAGCTATTCCGGCGCGTCAAGCACCTAATGACGCAACGTTGCGTACGTTAGGCAGCGCATCACGTTAAATCAAGTTAACGTGGTGCCACGATGAAAGTCTTCGCCAGGTCGTTCGTCTTGTCGTCGTCGTCGTTGTCGTCAGTGAAATTCGCTTTTCGTCTCCCCTACCGTGCGCCCGTAAAATTCGATCAGGAATGCCGTATTCTCGTTGGCTGATAGCGTCCATTACCTTAGTTCGCCATTTTACCGACAACACGGGGGCAAACAAGGGGAGCTACACGGGAAAAGCAGTACGAAACGAGTCGACCGTTTTCCCTTTGAAATTACGTGAGATGAACTTTTCCGTGTACAACACGTACAACACGTCGCGAACAGAACAATGTTCCGTACGCACTGTGCAAGACAGTATACACGTTTGTGTATTACTAAAAATATTCCGCACACGCACACAAACAGCGATTATTAACTGTGAGAAACGTACGTTCTATTTCAGTCATTCTCAAGCCGAGGTCTTTTGTTTTTTTTTTTTTTGTAATTTTTAAACGCGCGGTTGCGAGAGATCCTCTTTTTTTCCTAACATCCGTTACGCTCGCATTACCTTTTGTTACGTTGTGAAAGCGCGAAGAAAGAAATTCAAGGAAGAAGTGACAAGCGGAATTAAAATTAAAAATTCAGGGAAAAGGACAGAAGGAGACATCTTTCAGAGAGAAAGAGAAAGAGAAGAGGAAAAGAAGAAACACCTACGCGCGGCCAGATGTCGTGCATTTCCTTAATTGCATTTTTATGCTCGCTCGGATTTCCGGATCGGCTAAAGGGTCCGAAGGGAGAAAAGGAGTTTATTATACCGCAGCCGGAGAGAGAGACTCTTTCACGAGGTCCGTAGCTAACCGTTAATGCGTCTTGACTCTTTCGCTGAAAATGAAATCGCGAAATCGCTGCCGCGCGCTTCCCGCTTCGTCGTTAGTCGGGAAATTTCGAGCGTATAAAATATCCGTTCGCGAACTAATTACGTATTAAAACTTGATTGTACAAACTATATATAAAAAACTAATACACGCAATAAATATTTTAACTCTTTTTTTTTTTTATTTGAGAAAGAAGATTGCGATTCGTACGCGCGTTTCTCCGATTTCATGAGCGCAATCACGATTTCATGTTATCCCTAAATATGCCCCCGGAAACTCGATAGCAAAGTCGGACAATGGCAGAGTCCCCGGCGGACTGCCCCGATGGAAATGTGAGAAAGAAAAGAAGAAAGAAGTGAATTTCCAACTGTAACGCGGAAACTGCGCGCCGAATTCGTGTAACAGTCGCGAATAAGTTCGAACTGTCTTGTACTATCGACCGTTCGTTTTACCGAGTCATCCTCTCTCTCTCTCTTCCTCTTCGTTCTCTCCTCCCCTTCTTCTCTTCCACGTTCCCGGATTTATTGAAATTTTATGCGGTATCCTCCCGATGAGGTCCGACTCGAAGGTTCTATCGACGGTCGGCGCGATGGGTGGCCTTATATTACGGACGGAAAAAGAGAGGCGGAGATGGCTCCGTCCTCTCGATTTCGCCCTCTCTCTCTCGAAGGCTTATTCCATTTTCCTACGCCTCGGAAAGAGAGATTTCCCGGATGTCTCAGTTGGCCGAGAACGAAAGTATGAAACCTCGACAAAAAAAAAAAAAAAAAACAATTTGTATACGAAATTGGTTGGGATATAATTTATCCGAATATTGAAAGTATATATTGATCCTTTTTCCACATTTTCACAAACTCAAAACGCGATTTCGGATGGAAAATTTAATCGCGAGGAAGGCGAAGACAAAAATCTCGTCGCGAAGAAAGAACATAATGTAGAAACGTGTCAAGAGGGTTAAGAGGAGAAAGATGACGTCGATACTATATTCGCCGTATTTTCACGTCACGTCTTTAATTTCCATCGTGACGCGCAGTAATATCTCTTCATCGACGGAGAATCGGAGGAACCATTTGTCGAGAGAAAGAAAGAGAGGAGGGAGAGAACGTGACGCTAAGATAATGGGTACTCACCCTAGGTTATGGTTTTCCGTGTTGTCGGAAGCGTCATCCGTCACGGAATCCTGAGTGAGGGGGCCCTGAGTGACGTCCACCCCCATGCTGCCCAGATCCAACGTGGCGTAGGTTCTGCGCGCCTGCACCCTCGTACCGCCGCCCCCTCCCCCGCCGCCGGTCACCTCGCCACCCCTGCCGCCGCTGCTGACCAATTCCTGATACAATTCGTCGTACAGGGAGCTCCCATTTCCGTTGCTGTTCAGAGCATCGTCCAGTCTAGCCGGGTCGAGATGATAGTTGGGATTTTCGAAGGAAAGAAGACCGTTTTCTGCGCACACAAAACAAGGCGTCTTGTTCTACTTGGGGTTCCAAACTTATTTGTGCAATAATATAATTAATATACATATGTTTTGTAAATAAAAAATATATATCGTGTAAATAAAAAAAAATTCTTCGTCGCGCGAAACGAGTTTCATTGCTTTTAAGTCGTAGAGAAGTTAAAGAACGACAGAAAATGTTATCGATTAATTGCTCAGAATATTTTCAAGGCAATTTTTATCACAATCATTATCGTAAAATCAAAAACAGAGCAGAAGAGAAATAATTATATTACAATTAAACATCAATTATCCAAACGCTATGCGTTGCCAATAATAATCACGCTGTTCGGTCTGCACGTGACTGATAACGATCGTCTCCGTTTTAAGGAATATTGCTTCGGAGAAATCTCTAACGATTCCGTTGCTTCGCGTGTGTGGCGTGCGTTGCCACGAGACCGCGGCGGTTTCCGCGAGACTTTAAATATCAAGCGAATATAACGAGCGGACAAAGGTCAAGGTTCTGAGTTATGGTAGACCATGGCCGGTGTAGATGCGATCAACCGCAGCTGCTGGCTACATCGAACGTATTTTAAAGGTCTCGCCCGAGACATCGATATACGCGCGCGGCCTTTGAGATGTCAGAATACAAATGGCAGTTTTAAAATAAATAAAATTTTGCACGCGTGTACAAGAGAAATTTTCGATCAAACGAACACGCGCCGAAGAAGCAAAACTCACTAATTAAAGAGAAATAAGTTTTGTCGCGACAAACGAGGTGAAATAAATGTTCCAACTGCGCTTTTCGCTAAGTCAATTTAAGTTCGGCTAATCTGTCGCGGTTACGGTAAGAAAGCTTGTCGTTGGAGAAACGGTCGAAGGCGAAAGATATTATCTGTGACAGACGTCGCGAGAAAATAATGTCCCCGAGCTTTAAGCTCGTTCGGAATAGATAGCCAAGTTAAATAGCAAGAAATCGCGGTTATCCGATATTTCTTCCCGCGTAATACTAATAAAATTTATTCAGCGCGGTTAATATTGACAGAAGTGCACCCCGTCGTTAATACAAAGTCTATAACGGAATTTGCACGCGACTATTACGACTGCTCTTTGGTGATAGGCGATATAATAATTACATAAGTCTAAATTCCACACAAATAAATTTTTAAACAAGGCTGTAGTAAAACTGTTGTGTTTTAAAATTCTTTTTGAAGATATTCGGTCGTCGAAAATGAGATTGTGCACACAATTGTATTTTTACGGATCCAAAAATCCGGCGTCTCTCCCTCTCTCACTACTCACTGATGATCCTGAGAAAGACGACAATGGCGAAAACGACGTTGCACAGGAATCGACAAAACGAGTCCATGTCGATGTGACGATTGTCATGTTGGAAAGACTCGGGTTCCCGCGGATTCGCGATAACCTCGCAAAATAATCGACAAGAGGCGATTTATCGACGCGTTAAAGCAACGAGCGAACAAACGCGCGCAAAGAGCTCCAAGTCGAGTCTCTCCTTGGCCTCCTTCGTCCCTTCCTTCCTTCCTTCCTTCCTTCCTCTCTTCCATCGCGAATCTCTCCTATCTAGTCTAACGTTTACTGATCTTACTCTCACGCCATCCGGTATCGATTTCGCCGCCACTGCGAGTTCTTTCCGCTTTCAAAGCCTCAAACTTTTCTCGGTCGAAACGATTCACGCGGTTAAAGCTGTTTCTATAGAAATCAGAAATACCGCAACGTGTATTCCCGGTTACACACATACACACACGTACCGTTGTGAACTTAGCGCCCAACATCAAAAAATTAAAAAAGTGATTACACTATAGGTTTGTACTCCGATTGTACTCATTCGTATCAAATTTAATAAACATGTCAAAACGAATCGTCTTTTGTTCTCCCACAACATCCTATACAAACCTCCACTAAGATGTTCGTTAAACGTGGATTTTTTAGACAGAAGTTTCCAGACAGAAGTTTTCAGACGAGTTGAGAGAAGAGAAATACGTGCGAGTGGTAACGCGATATACACTTACAAACGCAAATTCGCGAAGTGTTTATTCGGTTCTCGTTTGTGTCGTCAATAAACACCGCGACTTGACGTTTACGGCTGCCACGACGTAAATACCAATCACGAATCTGCGATTCGAGACGCGAACGGGCAATGAACTCTCATTTCGCGCACATCGATCGGTGCAGGTTTCATTTCGTCATTCAAGCAACGTTCGCGGGCGTGCAACGATCTGTTTTGTTTTTGATCGGGATAGCGAGTGCAAAAAAAAAGTGATAATCCGATTTATAGAAGACCATTTTATGTAAATTTTGCGTACGTGTTCCAACAGTGTGGTTATTGCGGTAATTAATAAAAGAATACCTTAATCTCGCGAGAGAAGATAGAAAGAGAGAAAAAAAGAGACAAGATCGTATTAATAAATTAAACGAGAACCTGACATTATACGAGAGATTTTACGATCCGCTGGGTTTAAAAAAAAAAAAACTCGTTCGTAAAATAACGTATGGTTTTTAAAAAAAACGAACTAAAACTACTCTTACATTTCCGACGTAAAAATATAAATTTTTTGTCGCTCGCCGAACAAAATGTTATTTTTATTTTAAAGCTCAAGATATACGAGATTCGAATAAATTTCCGGATGCGTTATTTCGTTGATCGGTTCGATTGACAAGGCTTGTAAGTTGCGAGAGACTCGAAGAAAGAGAGGCTCCACGTAAACAAAGCAAAGAGATCGTTGCAACGACGTGTGCGAGTCAAAAACAATATTGTTTAGCGCAACTCGTATACTTCGTTCTGTATCTTTCCTTTCCCCTTCCAGTTGGTCGCTGGAAGGGGAAGAAAATAATTTCGAATACTAGAAAGAATCAGTCCCATGTGCTCGAAGTTACTGGAGTTCTACTGTATATTCGCTTTGCCCCAAGAAAAAGCTCGAAACGTCTTCTTCGTTTATTAAAAAGAAAAAAGCCACAAAACGATGGGAACGACGGATAAATCAGAAAAAAAAAAAAGCGACAAATTGGCTGGCGACGACATTCCGCGACTCGTTACGCGCGTTCCCCGCGCTATATGTATCTCGTTACTCTTTCATTCTGTATAAATTTTGATCTGATGAAAGACGTTGACGAGATGCGTTTTGAAATTCACGGAGAAAAACACGTCCGTCATGCTGGAATTAAAGGGACGAGCGTAGTAAAGTATTGAGACAACCGGTGAGGGAGAGATTCTGAAAAGTCTTCCTTACGTTGCTCGTTAAACTTTCATTTAAAAAAATCCTTCACGTGAGCGGACTCTCGTTTCGTTCGTTCGCAGAGAAAAAGAGAAAAATGTCGGGGGAAAAAAAGAAGGAAAATAAAATTCAGTCACGTTTAATGAGCTTCCCGTAACAAGTTTTTAAAGAGAAGTTAAATCTCTTTTGAATCTTTTCTAAATGCGTACCCCCTGAGCAATTATGTGAGAAAAAAAAACAAACTAATAATTATAACAAAAGTAAAGAAAAAACTACTCATTTCTGTTAATGGGAACAACATGTAAAATCGTCTTTCATACATGCGGAAAATACTTCAGCGAAAAGTTAAACTCCACGAGGGAGAGAGAGTAAAACTTGTTGTGAAATGCCTGACCGTTTCGCGCCCGAATAATACGCTCGCGCGCGCGCGCGGTATTTGCGTTCGAAATATCAAAAGTTCGGACAATTTCGAATAGCAAAGAAGAAAGGGCACGGATGCGAAAGGATGCAGTTCGCTAACGAATTGTCTGTGAACGAGAGATTCACAGGATACTCCGTTATAAAGCGCGTACGTAGCGTGCCCGTAGCCATTGCCTGCGAACGTGTCTCGTTATTTCGCGTGGAATGAAGCAGTTTAAAGTTTGAACGCCTGTTGGGATCCGCGCGGGGGGGAAAGAGCTACGCGAACGAGACAATTAAGAGCGGCGAGGATAACGTAGAAATGTGGATGGTGTTCGTAAGTTGTTTCATGATGCGTTCCGAAATTCACTCCCGCGAAGAGAACAGATTCGCTCGAATTTTCGCTCTCTCCCTTCCGGAAACTCCCTTCGAACGCAGATTAGATAAACTTTACGTGAAATCGAAAATTTCGCCGATGAACGAAGCATTTCTCACTTGTTCTCGAGGTAACAAAATAAATTTTAAATATTTTACAAAAAATAAGTGAAAAATATATAAGACGTCTGTATGTTGTGTACAGAAGTAAATTAAATAAATAAAACGCTCTTACGTTTAAACGCCGCGGACGAGAAAATGTAGGTAGGTTGGAGACACATGACTTTCATGAAGAAAGCTGAGCCGAATCGATCTCGACAGAGCGACAAATTGGCTGCGGACGAGACCGGAGCTCTCTCGCGTTCCAGTTTGCAGAGCAAGAGCGGCGCAGTTGCGGGAAAACGCGGTCCTGTTTCGCTATGTAAGAAACTCGCGCGCACACACGCGGGTGTTCCGACTAAAAAGTAGGCTGCTCTGCGGAGAGTTCAAAGTTTGAACGGGCTTGGAAAGAGAGACAGAAAGAAAGAAAAAAAAAAGAATAAGAGACACCCGGAAGCGAGCGAGGTCGAAAGAACGAAGTTGAGAGTAAATGGAGAAGAGAGCGCCGCGGGCAAGAGATAGAAAAAGCGGCGAAAGAAGAGGAAGAAGAAGAAGAGAAGGGAGTAAAAAGCTCTGTCACCGCCCTCGATGAGTCACCCTATCGATTGCTCGAGCGAGTGTAGGTAAAGAAGCCGACGGGGGTGAGCTGCGGGTTTTTACCGTGCGCCTTTCTTCTTTGCCGTCCTTACGTAAGTCTTTTCCTACGGAATATTAAGTCTCATGGACGTGGAACAACCATCCCCTTTTCGATCTTTCTCTCTCTCTCTCTCTCCCTTTGTTCCTTCGCGAGCGAAGGGCGCGTGCCAAGTGAACGGCGGCGGTGAAGTTCGATCGGTGGCGAAACAACCGTCCGGTTGTTATCGCGCCACTTTTGCTCGCCGAGAGAAACGCCGTTTTTTTTTCTTTCCGACGCTTGATTCTCGATGAATGAATAATTGACGCAAAAAAATCGCTAAGTGCCTTGGAAACTTGTATTAACAAAATCAACGATCAATTCGAAGGAATATCTCCGGGATGTGACTTGAATGTTTTAAATTAGTAAATAATTGGAACAAAATTGCGCTATTCAACAGATGAGAGAGAAGTGAATATAAAGCGCATACTTTTTATGCGTTATTCGCGCAAAATCTGCTTTTTTTGTTTTTTTTTATTCTACATATGACAGTTGCAATAAAGGGGTGAACTGTGGAAACGAGGTGGTTCCGAGCCCTTATCACGAAGTTCAAACGGTTAATCGATTTCTCGAATGCGCGCGATTATGCGAGGCGCGGAAGTTAAAGTTCTCGCTTCATCCCTTCGCGCCACCCCCACCATAACAATGAAGTTACGGACTTGAATGTCTTTCGCACGGGAAACCATGGGAGAATGGGGTGCGAAGAACTAAGTGCCGTGTCTCGTTATGGCGAAAAAAGGCCGGGGCAATTCCGAAAGCGGTCGTTAAGCTTAACGACGTTCGCAAGATGGCGGCGGCGAGACGAGTAAGGTCAAGATTTTTCGACTTGCCGTACTTCCACAATCTCTTATTCACGCTGCAACTTTATCTCGCTATTTCACGCAAGAGAACGTTTCTTAAAAAAAAAAAAAAGACCGCCTTCGATTAATTAAATCCTGACTTCGTTAACAAACGTAGTCGCTCTCTCTCCTCATTCGTGCGGTGATAACTCGTATAATATTACACTTAAAAAAAATAAAAAAAAGGTAAACCAAAGTATTTTACACGCTACAATATTTTTATCTTACGCTTTGCGTGAAGCAAACTATAAAAAAAAAAAAAAAATCGAACAGCTCGTATCTCGTGCGTAAAACTGAGAAAATTGTAAGTCGACTGATAGCGAAAAGCGACGATATAATTGCGATTAGACTCTTCTGACGCGGAGAGACGATAGCGCGTGTCTCAGATAAAGCTCTAATAGACGAAACGAGTTTATCGGCTCGCCGCTATCGATAAGCAGGCGATGACCCGTTGTTCGTTATCGAGATCAGACGGCGAAGGGGTTACGCGATCGGTCGAGTTGGCGATCGGGGAAGAGGATTAGTTTCAGAGGTCGGCGGCGGCTAATGGTGCTTAGGGGGCTTGCGTGCGGCGCCGCACGTGAAACGGCGCCGGGACGTCTGAGCGCCTTCGACGTACTTCCCGGATATATACGCCGGACGATCGGCGAAGGAACAACCGGTTCTCCTAACGATCGCGTACGAGAGAGGATGAGAGAGCGCAAAAATAAACGCGAACGTGGCTTCTTTCTTGGAGAGGCCAAATTAAATAATCGATCGAGGACACGACAAAATTGCGTCGAATAATTTCTCTCTTCGTTCCGCGAAGAGAGAGTTGAAACAGGGGGTTGAAAAGGCCAATCGGATGTTCGAACGAGATCCGGCTCTCTCTCGTGGGATTGTCGTCGCCAAACGAGAGAAGTCATCGACACCGGCACATGTTTCTCTCTCACGTGTTTTCCTCGCGAACTTTCCTTTCGGCGTATATTTCGCTCTCGGCTTTGCGCCGCAATCATTCCGGCAAACTGACAATGAGAAACGTAACGGACGTTAGTGTTTGCCGGGCGTAATTAACCGGCCTTTGTTGGCGCGCTCCGTGCATTGGGACTTCGCGTTTATCTTTTACCAGCATACTGTGACAAACAGACGCATTTCGCATTCACAACCGTGTTTCTCGACTCATAATTCTAAACCGGAGCGTTTCCGCGAGTGTAATTTACATTGAGAGAGAGAGAGAGAGTGTGTGTGTGTGTGTGTGAGAGAAAGTCGAGAGAATCGAGTACGCAGAGTGCGCGCGAATGCAATAAATTACGCGTCTTTTCGCCGTGTGCACGCAAGAAGCGCCGCAAGCGTATTACAAAGTAATGCTTTTCCGTTTTGGCTGAGTTTTGCCCATAAAGATCGAGACTCGCAATCGCGATTCTCGTGGATCTTCGTGACAATGTAGGAGACGAAAGAAGAACTTTAATGGCCGCGACGAACCATCGCGTACGAAATTTTATTCTCGTTGAGCTCGACGTTTTGATGGCGCGACGCACGACAGCGAGCGACAATAAAATCTATTCGGTGGTGAACAACCCGAATTCGACCCGACCGACTTGTCAGCTCGCGTCCGACTAGTCGCGCGCCGTTTCCACTTAAAACTCTGTGAGCTTTTATATACGCGGCGTTTAAAGCGCCAGCCGTGCTTTATATGGCATGTGCAAAGATGAAACGTGTACACGGCGCGCGCGCGCGCGCGCACACGTGCGAAATGAATACGAATAAGTGTTCATTCAATTCGCGAGACAGACTGTCGTTTTAACCTTCCGTCTTTTCTGAACGAGCGCGATATCTATGTTTGAGCGTGGGTGGTACACGTTTGTACGTGCGATTTAAAATAATATGAAATGTGATTCCACGTGACATTTAAGTAATTGCGTTGAACACATAATTATTGGAAATAAAATACTCTCGCAATAACGTCCGATGCAATATAAAGAGCAACGAAAATTAAATTAAAAAATTATCGCCAGAAGGGTGCGTGAGTGATATTTTTGAGTTTCAACATTTTCCGGGAAAATCAAATGTGATGTTTCACGGACTGTAAATTGTGTAACGCGTTGATTGTAAAATTCTCGACACGTCTCGTACTCGGTCGTCGAACCATACGTCCGCGTTGGAAAATTGTCAATTTAATTAGCTATTACAAAGCTGGACTCTCTCGTTTTTCACATACACAAAAAGAATAATTAATTGATTCAGAATTAATTAAGATCTGCATAAATCACACTTAGCCGATCTAATCTAAAGAGACGTCTGCTCGTCAAAAATTCATTGGGTAATTCTTTGTTTGGACCGTGACAAATGGAACTGTTTGCGACGGCTGCTCCATCAAATCCTCGACCAACCCCTCTCTCGGGGATGGTTTTGTAAACTTGCACAAAAATAGCCGCGGGCGTGCGAGAGTGGATGTGAGAGAGGACGTACATATAGTAAAAATTGAAACACAAAAGCCAGAACTGCCCGAGCGCTGGCACAAAAGCCATCCGTCACAGTCCAACGGCTCGAATTATCGATCTGTTAGAGAAGGCGCACGTAGCCGCATGCAATATGTATGTACGTGTGTGTCTGTGACTCGCGAACAAGATGACTCGTGTTACCCCGTTCGTCGAGATACACCTGTGTGTACACATGTGTGGAGAAGGTGGTTCGAATATAATCGATGCAAATGAAGTCTCCCAATTCCAGACAGACCTTCGTCGCACGATGTACATTTACGTAATGACTTCTTCGTCAATTCGGACAATTTGTTTAATTACGCATCTCTTTTGAGATTTAATTGCTTGATGTTTTTATCCCGAGGAATCTCAAATACAACACGTTTTGCAATTCTTTCTGCAAGTCGAGTTTCTAAGATTTCGGAACTCTTCCCCCGCGATGATCACGCGCCATCCTCGTTAGATTCGCATTTAGATCAAAAAACCGTATCACACAAGTCAAGTTCCCATCGTCTCGATTTTTCCTCGCGCTAACTCTTCGTGGCGACGACGCCGCGCCGGCTCGATTCTGACACGTGTATTTCTTAATGATTTCTACGATTGGGGATTTCCCAGCAAGCGGTCGGAAAAAACTTCTCGAACAGCTGACCGTTCTTTCACTTCGCTTTCTGATGTTTTACGAGCGAAGTTGGCGAAAACGCGTTGAATTATCCGCTGAAGTGAGCAAGAATGTTTTTTTGTTTTTTTTTTTGGTTCTCTTATAAAGTGTTACATTATCGTAACACGTACCGCAATAACTTCTTCGAGATGTGCCGGATACTTTATCGCCCGCGTTCTGTTTTTCTTCTATAAAATAATTATTACTATCGTCGCTTCGGATATATGCGAGACCGAGGTTTGAACGTCAACTTTACGCAGAAGCCGTAACGTAAAGACGGGACGATATATATAAAATCGCGCCGCAAAAATTCCGACAAATTACCGCAAGGAATCTCTATCGCAGCCGGTGCCGCGATAACTCGAGCACGCTCGGAGCTTAAGCAAGCACGGGACGACTTACGCGCTACGTGTCTCCGCGAGACGCTTTTTCGCGGCTCGGCCGAGGATAATAGCGGCCGTAATTTATTTTTATATCGAGGAACGATAAATCGCGGTTTTACGGTGCCGTTAGAGATTTTAGTGCCCCCGCCAGGAAAAGAGCGCTACGTGTCGCCGGCCGAGTCCGTGAGCTTTGCGGCCGCGCGCAATTTTCTATTTTCCGATCGTTCTTTGTTTTCTTGAGAAAACCCGGGGCTTGGCGCGCGTTCGGGCTTAAGCCCCCGGAACTCGACAAAAGACGGGATATTTTTCCAGGCAAGATGTTCCCGAAACCGCTGTCTTTCTTTCTCTTTTTTTTTCTCTCTCTCTCTCTCTCTCTCTACAATGCAACGCGATGTCTGACTTTTTGCGTATATCTACTACTGTCGCGCGTTACGGATTAGTCTCAAGCATTTCACGCTTCCCTAATCCTTACGTTGTCGTCTCCAGAAATCGAGCTATTCTGGCTGGCTTTTCCCCAAGAATTATCTAACTCTTTTGCATTCGCAAAACGATTTTCACAGACGCGACGCGTTGAGAACGCAGATAACTAAATGTCGAATAAATTTAAGCAGTTGCATTAATCCTCGGATGAACTTCTAACTGGTATTTTACTGAATAATCTAAAAATAAGTATTAAACAATAAACAACAATTGTTTATACAAGAAAGTTTTAACACTTTGCTGAAATCGGGCAATTAGAAACAAAAAAAAGATCGATATGCGATATTATGAAGTTTGCATAGATGAATATACGTATAATACGCAAGGGATTGTCTAGAATAAACAATCGAATCTTCTTAACCGCAGAAAAGTAAATTACGCGAACCGATATTAGTCGATTAGTTTAATGCGCTATCTCGGCTTACAGCGAGGTGATTTACGCCTGACGGCGGTTTCGCTCTTAGAAAACATATTGTCGCCTAAGAACTCCCGTCCCTCCCTTTTCCGCCACTTATCCGGGGTCTAGCGTTTTACGAGCGCCCGTTTCGCCTGCTGCGAGCTTGTCTGGGATATTTCTCTAGGAAGGTGTTTTTGACCCTCGCCACCTGCATCCCCCATCAGGTAATCCACCCCATGTCCCAGGTCCGTCCGTCCGTCTGGCGTCTCTCCCGCGTACAACCTTAACCCCTTAATGCCCATCGAGCAGCACGTACGTCCGCTACGGCAGGCTTAGAGGTATCTCTCTTTCGGTATTACCGCGCACCCGTAAAAAGCGATATTGCTGCCGGTCCTGGTAAAATTTTCACCAGTCACTTTTCCCTTCCCGGTTCTCCCTCGCGGTCGCGCCTTGCGGTCTTCGACTAATCTTTTTAACTATCGGCCATCTTTTCTCGCTCGTATACGACACGAGACGACTTTTACCGAGACACATCCGTTGGATCCGCGGACATTTATGGATGCGGTTTTACCGCTGTGAAATTTGAAATTATTCTTCATCGATTTTTCTCGCATAAACTTTCTCTCTCGCGTAAAATAATCCCATTATTAAGCGAAGAAAATGTCGTTGGAAAAAATATCGAGAGAATTTCTTAATCCAAATAACGAAAATAGTTGGCAGCAGCAGCAGCCATGGAACTTCATATAAAGAGAGTATCTTTTTAAAGCGCTCAGGACGCGTCTTTGCCATGACGTCCGGCTCCATTTTCTTTCCTTCCGCTTTTAGCCGGTGGAAAAACCGGCGTGAAATGTATCGTTTAAAATCTTCCTAGTGAGAAAGAGAGAAAGAGACTTAGTAAGAAGATAGTTTTTCCAAAAAGAACTAATTCCCGATTAAGGAAACGTGGATTATAAAAGTTACCTAACGGCGGAAGAAAGAGCAAGAGAGCTCTCGTCGAGATCTTCGTTTCAAACGGAGTTCAGACTTCCATTAAGATAAAATATGTTCATCCGCCGAGATAAAAGCCAAAATGAATTTCGAGAGAAGACAGCAGAAAGTCATCTCGATATCATAAACTTTCCCTCCCGTTCTGTTGTTAAATACAACAGAATCCGAAAATAGCTTTATCGCGACAGCAGATAACGGTTGATGTTAAAATCGCTGACTCAGATTATATCTGCGAAATAAATACGTTTCACCGCCGAGCGGACAAAATATTACTTGCGGCGGAGCGGAATATTGATAGTAACACCCTTTACGTTATTATCTGCCGGCAGCTATGCCGCAAAACATATTGCGATCATATAACACGGACGCGAGATATGTACCAAAGTATATAATTCTCTGTATATATAACGAAAAGGGAAGGGGAAAAGAGGAACGGAAGTTATGAGGCAACAATAATTTCAAGGGGAGGATTCTTTCTCGGCGTCTCACGCCGTGAATTTTCCAGCTGAGCTCCGAAAACGAGAACAGACGTGAATTACCTCCGAGACGAGAGGAAGGCGAGTAGAGAGAGAGGAAGCGCGTGCGGCGCAACCCTTTCCGGAACTAGTTACCAGGAGATTTTCCGAGACAGGCTTCGGAAAGTTTTGCAATATATACTATATATATATATAAAGGCCTGTGTAAGTCGCGCGTATTTCTTGATATTAATTTGTCTCTTAATTGATTGTCGAACGATCGGCTGCGCGAACGCGTTCACGATAAAGTGAAAATTTACTTTGACACGTTCAACATAGTTCAATTTTGTTTTTTAATTAAAAGAGCGTCTTTGTTCAAAGACACGTCGTTATATACAATGGCTTAAACACTTCTCTCACGGTCTGCCCGTCTCGATCGAACTAAATTTCCTACGGGAATTGCGTAACATCGCGAAACACCGGGAACCACGCAAACTGCCGGGTAAGATAGAAGGGAGGTGAGAGAAGGGGAAACGAAAAGAGCGGTATTGCTTGCACCCCTTTCGGCACGGAATCCAGGTATAAGGAGATTTCCCGAGGCAGACGTCGGCTGTTGGAAGTTTCGGACGAAATATTAACGGCAATAACAGTATTTCTCGCGATATTAGCTGCCGACCGTCTCGTCCTGCCGAAGATAGCGAACTTTTCCCTCTCCCCTTGTCGTTTTATTCCAGGCGCTGTCTTTGTTCTTCATTTCTTCTATCGATTTCCGCGAAACGCATCTCCCGCCGCCGTTTAATTGATCCGCGGCTAATCGATTTCTCTCCGCGAGAAAACTCCGGTGAGAGTTTCGTCGAATTGTCGGAACTTCTTGTCCGGAACACAAAGATTACCAATTTCCTCCGGGTCGCGAAAGAGCTACTCTTCGGACTTTTACGACCGAGTTTCCCCGAGAACGGTTCTTTCTTTTAACTCGAATATTCGCGTCGAATATTTTTGACGCGTTTTCGACAAGAACGTAAGCAAATGTTGGAGAAAGAACGAAGTAAAAATCTCGTAGGTAAATTTATAGTAACTTTATATATTTTTCTCGGTTTTAATAATATTTACGAGCCTTTCGAGCTGCGTTTTTATGCTCGATTTTACTTATTTCTGTGCAATTGTCTATTCAACAAAGTTGTTATTATCATTTCTTTTTTGGAGATCGCGTCTCCGAAATTTTCCGTTTGATGTTTAATATCTCGTTTAAACGTTTCCTTTTCGACCGTCGTGTTCTTTCATTTTTTTTTTTTTTTTTGCGCGTTTTCCATTATCCCTCTTTGCCGTTTCGTAATTGACTTACAGCGGTCGTTTGGCTCGGGAAAGGAAAAGCTCTGTTTGGCCGCTTTCCATCCGCTCTCCAATACGAGGCAACGAGGCGCGCAGTTCTCGCGCGAATCGAAGACCGTTTCTAATCGATCCTGCGCGCGATCTTGCACACAGCCGACCGTGCCGACACAGCCGTCTGCCAGCGAACTGCGATAACAATTGTTTCGTCGAATATATATATCGTTCTCCGAAATATACGAGAGAGCAAAGATAACGAGCAACACTCTCCGCTTATTTCGCAGATTAGTTAGAGAATTAACGTGCGCGCGCGCCTCAGCGCCGCGCAGCTTCCTTAAATCACGCGTCGCGATAATCACACAAGCTCGAATACGTTAAAGACCGGTGCCGTAATCAGCGTCAAATGTGAGGGTAAGTGGCGTGGCAACTCTCTTTATCATCATCTCGTAAAAAATTTATGCGACCTCAAAACTGACGCGCGAATGCACGCCACACGATATTACGAAGGACACGCGCCGACCGCTGTGTTGTTGTTACCAACCGACACAGTAGTTCCCAGTAATTTTGCGTGCAAAGTAAAATAAAACTCTCCTTCAACTTTTGCCGTGTGTGTGGAAACGAGTGCTATTGACTATCGCGACTCGCGCATACATAAATCTCGAAACAATCACTTCGACATTGGACACAGAATTTTTAAAAATTTTCTGGAGAACAAGATATTTAATTCGCAAAACGACGACGTGTTACAAAAAAAAAAAAAAAAAAAAAAAAAAAAAAAGAATAAAAAAGAACTACGGACAAGTAGACAAGCACTCGTGGCGTAGACAACGCGAAAGTGGAATTACAAAAGAGCTAATCAACGCGCGCACACGTGGCCTTCAGATCCAAGGATACCGCAACTGCCAGTTTCCCGGACTTATATGCTAAGAGAGAAGAAAAGAAAGCCTACAAGAGGAACGAAGGGATAAAAATAGACACGATTGTACGGTGCACAGAGTAAGGTACGAGCAGGGAATAAGATAAGAGAGAAGAAGACGTACAAAAACGAAGGTATCAGGACGAGAGATGCAGCCGAGATCGAAGAAGAGAGAAAGAAAGAAAAAAGAGACGCGGAAACTGAGAGGGAGGAAAATTTTACGAGGTGGACGCGGCACTTGTGTCTGCGACGAGCTTGCGGGACTCCTCGTAAATTTACCTCGAGACCTCTCCCTTTCATTTCTTTTTCTTCTTCTTCATATGTGTCCTCCCATTACGCTCCTCTTTTTTCAATAATTTAGCATCACAAGTCTATTAAGTCAACCTCCCTCTCAAACAGACGCACCCGCATTAAAAAAAAAAAAATAATAAATAAATAGGGCAATAAACTAACTTAGATGCTTAAATGCTTAATTAAAAAATTAAAAGCACGTCTGGCAACACGATTTTCATGATGGAATGTCCCGTGTGTGGTGAAATATATATCTGCCGCGAAACGCCGATAGAATGAAGTGCTATCGTGGCGCGGCCGGCACTAATCTGGGATATTACGACGGCGGGGGTCCGTTATTAATTGCCGAAAACTTCACACACTCCAAGCGTAGTACATATATCGGGTCCGACGCGAATAGACGCCGCGGTCGATATTGTCGCCCAGGTAATTAATTATTTCTGATAAGTGCAGCCCGGCCGGAAGGGGAGGAGGGGGAGAGAGCGAGAGAGAGCAAGAGTCGGCGAATCGCGCTGCACCGTGGTAATTAATTATCGCGGATTAATGTAATAGCGCGCGTTTCACGGCGGTCTCGGCCGGTTCCGAGTTCGCCGTTAAAGTTATATGAGAGAAGATGATCTAACGGAATGTTTTGCTTCAGAAAATCGATAAGCCAGACTCTCAGAAGTAGTTAATCAACTAATTAATGCAAAGTAATTAATTAGCCGAGATAAATTATTATACTAAAAGTATACGAGTTGGAATTACAATTACGATGTACGTGAGTTCGGTTGTGCGCTCGTCGCGTTGAGATTAAAATATCCGCGGAATTTGCGCTATTTATTCTCGTTTGAGGGTGAGTATTAGTCTGGGGGAGGATGAGCCATAATTCGTTCGGCGATCCGCGCGCGTTATATCCGCGCGACGTGTGAAACACGTGCGAATCGCGCCGCGATATTATCAATCTTCGTCGGTGAATTTCACGGAACGTCCGTTTCGTATCGGCGTCGACGAGACACGACGAAATGGAGTCGCGACATGTCAACGTCGTCGTCGTCGTCGTCGTCGTCGTCGTCGTCGTCGGACGTAAAACGGGTGCGCACGTGCGAATCCACACACAATGTCGCGAAAAGTTATTTACACGAACCTGGTAGACCCTTAGTGCAAGTTTCGCAACGCGTGAAACGTGTCTCCGTGTGAAATATGGCGGAGACTCGGAGCACGTCATTTCTATTTTTTTTTTCTTCTCCTTCGCTCGTTCCTCGCCATAATTTAACATCCGCCGCGACAACGCGGCGCCGACGCGATGCCGCCGCTCGCAACGCGAACTGCACTTTTCCGTTTGTCGTTAAAGCACCGAGAACTTGAAGCAACTTTCCATCGTACGAGAACGCAGTGTGCGACTCTGTTTTTTTTTTTTTTTTTTTTTTTCACGGGGAAAAACTACGTGGCGTGCAGCCTGCATTGTCTCGCGAAGCTGTTTTTTGTTTCTTCTCGTGACATTTTCTCGTATGCATCGCGTGTACGTTGCAAATATGTGCCGTGTAAGACGAGGATTGTTCAAGAAAAGTTTCTCCCTTTCAGCTGTTATTTTCTGCAATTTACCGAAACGACAGCCTCTTTCGAGAAGAACTGTTTTCGCGCTTTCTAATTTTTACCTCGCACTCTATTCAAAAGTCGCCGTATAATGAGATATACGGTTCAATTAAGATTTTAACGCGCACAGAGAAGCGGGGTTTGTTTTTCCACGCATGTACGCGCGTACACTTCCGACTTGTTTTTTTTTATTTTTATTTTCGCAGAGCGTGTTCTTTCCGCCACGCCGAATGAAAAACGTGCGCGCGCGGGCGCGATAATTTTCCTGAGATAAATTATTCTTCCTTGGAAGTTTTTGTTTGCCCTTCGTTGCCGCGAGAGATGCGCATCGCGAGAACGTTACAACAGCAACGACCCGAACAACAACCCTCGCAAGAATCATCGCGACTTTTTCGTTTTGCGCCGCGCGCGTTACTTGTTCGCGTTTAAACGCGCGCTTGTTTTCATTATGTACACGTTGGCCTCTCTCTCTCTTTTTCCCGCAGTTTTACACGCGGCCGAGTCGCGAAAAAGCACTCGACAGCGATAACGCGAGCGCGATAACAAATTGGTTTCGTCTTTCCGGCACATGTCCGTATTTGCGAAACGTATTAAAACGTTACTGTTGTAGTTTTCGCGTTTTTCGACAACGCGCAACTATCTTGCAGCAGCGACGCGCGTTGTTTTCGCGATTTTCGTATTCATTGTTTTTGCGAGAGATAAAAAATAAAACTCTCTCTCTCGCTGGCAGATAATTCGTATATTTTTTTTCTTTTTGTTTTTTCACGACCTTCTCATTATTTGATTAACTCTCAGAGAATATGCCCTCCGACCCTCCGAGTGCCTCAGTCGTTACTTCTGACTCGCATTCTACTGAATAATGAAAACATAGCTTCGCGTTACACAAATATGTAACGTAATAAATATACATGTTAGTACTTTTAATACATATTTATTTTGGAAAAGGAAACGCACGAGACGTTTGTTTTGCAGATTCGCAAAATAAATGTAAAACATGTTCATTGCGTAAATATTGTTAATAATAATGTAATGTGCATCTTTAATATAATGTAAATATAATCTCGCATCCCGTTTATGTTCACGATCGATCTTTCTTTTATTTATTTTGTGCGAATATTTATTTATTATTATATTTCAAAATATGCTTAATTATACCACCATATGTAACTTGACAAACATTCATCTCGAGTGACTCAGGCACCCCACATCGAAAGCTTAAACTTCCCTGCGAAAATAATATCGCACAAGTATCTAAATGCGAATACCTATCAGTCAATGCAAGTCGAAACACATCTCGTAACTACGAGACTGTGTGTGATGTGTCGCGCTTTTTAGGATGTAGTTTCGAGAATCATCAATGTGTGAGACGTCATAAGTTAAAGCTAGCTAGGAGGGATGGTGTTACACGACATTACGGAGTGTCGTTGGCCCCCTCGAAGTACCGATGAGACATGAAAGTATGATGTCATAAGTGACACCGGCTATAAGACACGACGCATTTACGAGGCGGGAAAAACATCATCGTCCCCACTGCTTTGCAGTTTGTAACGAAGTTTCCGAACTTGAGAGAATCTCGAGTGAGAAACGCGCCGTTGAAATTCAACCGAGAGCGAAGAATCGAGCGGAGGAATTATCGTTTTTTCAATGCGTCGCGAAGGAATGTAATCGACGGGATGTCCTCGAGAGGGAGGTCGTCGTCCTCCGGAAATCGACGGACAGAAGATTAAAAAAAAATAAAAAAAAAAAAAAAAAAAAAAAAAAAAAGACTCTCGAGAAACTCGTGACTAATTAGAACAATGACGGAACGCTCTCGATGAGTAAGCAGGATTTTAACGTACGGACCTTTCGATCGTTAAGAAGAAGTGTCCTCTTTTACCCTAGCCTCTCATACCTCCCTCGACTAATCTTCCATTCTTGAAACGCGCCACCAAAGGACGATGCTATCTTCAGAGGCCAGGAACCCGGAGGACATCGTGAAGGTCGCCGTATTGAACGTCGGATTAATTTCAGCCAGACGCGATTCAAAGCGCGACGCATATATCCGGGAGCAATTACGAAGTGAAACTTTTATCATTAGGACAAAGATGCGCAACATCCTCTCGCGCAACTTTTGATATAATTAGCTAAGTGCCCGCGCGCTGCAGCTTCCCCCGAGATTTAATTTGCGAAATAAGTTCGCCGAAAGAGAGAGAGAGAGAGAGAGAGGGAGAGAGGAAGAGAGACAATCAACAAGTATCAACTGCATTCAACTCCGCCAAGATTTATTAAGATTGTTTTACGACAATTTCGTAAACTTTCTTCTCTCGACCAATTTCCGCACTGTCCGGTTTGACAGCTTCAGGTTTTCACGTGTCGTCAGCTCAGCTCGCCTCGGCGGAAACGAAGAAGCGACGTGATTTATATACCGCGATTTGTAACCGCGGCGCATTTCTCACACGTCCGAGATTATTACATTCCGCGCGTCGAGTGAAAGACAATTAAAAGTTGAAATTCGTTATTTTCGCTGGAAGAATTTTTTCCTCGTTAAAAAAAAAAAAAACACGAACAACTACACATTTTCCAGCGCGCGCGCGTAATGTATTATCGCGCTGAAAAATTCTACGTCGGCGATCGCGGCGGCAATGCAGTGTCTTATTTCCCTCCCGTGTAATAACCGAGTCGCTATCATATCTCCAAGCAAGAGATGCATGTCCGCTATTTTTGAATTTAAAGTGCAACTTAGTGTCTCTGTCTTGTGATGTATCTCGGTGAAACTAAAGATAACAGCGACGGCTCGGCTTGCAGCCGCGCCTTTTTTCGCGCCACTACTATACTCCCCGCCGTGAATTTACGCAGTCTGAAAACTCCCGCGTACTTTCTGGAATAATAAGATCCTTAATTATTGCAAAATTCTCCCGTTTATCTTACTTATATAACGCGAAAAGATACGCGCGCGACACAGTGAAAATATTAAATATTTTTCTTTTTTTTTTTGACGTTACACGTCAAGGAGAGAGAGAGAGAGAGAGAGAGGAGAGATCTGATTTAAACGGCGCACGGATAGTAATAAAATACTCGGGAAGGAAGTTTATTCAAAGATAGCGACGCGCTCTCAGAGAGTATCACGTTGCCACACGGAAGGCCGGGGAGTATTGCGGTGGCACAACGTATACATGAATAATTTAATGACACGATAACGGAGTGTCGCGTGCTAATTTAGGGTCGCGTTTCTACCTAATAATTCATATAGTTAACGATATATCAGCGCGCTCGCGCTCGCGCGCGCGAGCCGTATCCCGCGCGGGGTGAGATACCGCAGGGAAATATTTTCTAACATCAAACACGACATATCGTGCTAATTAATAGGTTAAGAAGAAAACAAAATACGGGCCTTTTCATACGCGTTGCGTGTGCTCCAACGATATGGATTGTACATTAATCACAATTTCAAAAACCAGGCTGATAAAAACCGCGCGCGTATCAACTTTTTACAAACTTTATACATATATTCTACATATTTGTCACCGAATCTCTTTCGTCGCTACGAGCCGGAAAAATAATAGCCGGACGAGCGAACAAAACCGGAATCGAATTTTAATAACCCGACCGAGTCGATACACGCGACAATAATTCGCGCAATTGCCAATAAAACGGATCGCCGAGTAAACAGGGACAAAGTGCGCTGAGAGATAGATAATGCATTGGAATTATTCAATGTCGGAGGGGAAGAGAGAGAGAGAGATAATTCCGCGTTTCGCGAAGCATATTACAGGATCATTTCGTCGCCGAGTTTATATCGGCAATATTTGTCACCGGCCGCGCCGAGAGATGCACCCTCCGACCTTACTTACCCCGTCTTTGTATAGTGTATATATAAGGTGTACCTAAGCCGGTATCGTAATTATGGCGAGTTATGGGACATAAAGCGCGCGCGCGGAGGGGTTGGAAAAGACGAGAGTGGCGAAGGAAGTAAGCGGGGAGAGAGAGGAACTCTCCGGATCTTGCTTACAGCTTGGCGCGGCTTGAAACGGCTTTTGTGCTCGCTCCGTTTAAGCCGAAGGTCATAGAGAGACGCGCGATTCTCGCTGTATGCGCGAACGTTATCGGGTGCGGACGAAAGAGATACATTTGTGACTTTTTAAAAGAGACTTTTTGAAAAGGTTTTAAAATAAGACAAGTTTTTGTAAATTCAATAAATTGCTTGCTATTTATAATAACTCGAGAAAGAGCGCGTACAAAAACGTCGTAAAAGCGTTTATTATTTTCAAAGCGCTTCCGATGTGTGATAATCGCCCCTTCGACCACTCGCGGTTGAACCTTTCTGACATTTTGATAAATGTCAATTTATACACTTTCACACAGAGAGCGGCGATCGAACAAAAATGTTAAAAACCGGTATTCGCGGCAAATGAACATCGCGAAAAAAAAAAGAAAAATAAAATACTAGCATTCTTTCCGCTGCGTCTCTCTCTCTCTCTCTCTCGCCGGTTGTATCTCTTCGCGAACGGATATTGCAATCGTAAATATTTGCATGAACGTGTATTTTAGCGGTTGCCGAATTGCAATGGCGAGTAATGGCGTTTCAACAGCGATCGACCGTGGCTCGCGCAGTCGTACGTTCAATTTTCCCCTTCCCTGTTCGTCTCACGGCGTACGATATTACGTGTTTTCCCCGCAAACTCGGGAAACTATAAACCCAATAAACGTCAACGCAACCCCGCAAAACGGGAGAAAAGAAGCGACTCCCGTTGAAGCTACGACTTTCCTAATGAATAATTTTTTTGCTGCACATTACCGACATAAAATAATTGTCGGTGTTATCACAACGCAAACAATAATTGTCAGCTACTATATTGTCGGATGTTTGTAGAAAAAAAAACCCAAATACATTTTTCTCGTCGAGTTATTTTTAATGACTTCTTTTTTTGTATGCGCAAGAACAACCGCAGAAAATGTCGATGTTATCAACACAAATGTAAACATCATATACTAATGGTAAAAAAAAAAAGAAAAAACCAATTACATTTCTCCTTATCGAGACATCTTCGAACGCGATAAGAACGTTATTGTTACGTTCGATAAAGCGGAAAAAATTTCTGAGTAGTTTGCTACGTACCGGCACTTAGGGAAAATTACGCGATTGCCGGCAACTTTGCGCATTTTCTTTTGTGTACGTAAACTTTTCCCCGGAGCGGAGCAAACGAGAAAATCTGTTTCGTCGTCACCGCGGAGCGGAGTTGAGGGAGAAGAGAGAATTGTTGAAGAATCGGACAAAGAGTGTGCGGCCGCGGAAGCGACCTACCGAATTTTCTGCTCGCGGCGCGGACGAGATAGAGAAATAAAAAAAAAAAGAAAAGAAAAAAAGGAAACAAGAATAAAATACTACACAGAGTAGAGGAGAAGATGGGAAGAAAAAAAGTTTATCGCTCTCCGGCAGAGAGAAGACCGCCGGAAAATCTGGAAATTATTGCCGCACGCCGCCGCGCGAGATAACGAGAAGGAAGGTTTTCGCGCGCGGAAAAGAAACGCGGATGCAACGTCCGGCATGAACGCGACAGATGTAGAGGTGCGGGTAACAAGCGCGAGGAAAGTTTCGCGAAAGCATGCCTCGGTTAAAGTTTCGATGATATTCCAAGTGTCGGGAAGAATATCCCGCGAGAAACGTTTAATCCGCCGCGACGTCACGTACAACGGATCAACGGAGTGTTCAATCATTTGTTCTAACATTTTGAGTCTGTTTCTGTTTGACAACTCTCTTAAAAGATGGGTAAAAGTACGAGGAAATAATCGAAATAAGAGAAATAAAAATAAATTATGTAAAACTGTTTTTCCGTTAAAAAATGAACAACGGAGAACACGGTAGCAGACACTTGAAAGAAGACGCAAGAATGTTTGAAAAATTGTTTCAATATTTCAAAATCGAATATAAAATGTGCGTCAGATCCCCGCGGTTCGCTTTTAGAATGCCAAAGAAAAAAAAAACGGTTCAGGATTGAAATTAGTTTTACGAGCGCGTTATTTGTAAGTTTCTTGTTTTTTTTTTTTTTTTTGCTAAAGAGAAATCTCTTTGAATCAACGCGTCCCTCAATTCACCGTGAAGTTTTTTTTAAAAGCGTTCTAGTCGAGCGCAACTTTGCGCATAATGAAACACGCTGATCGCGCGATGCTAATAGCGGCTATCGCTCGGAGATGGCGATTTGTCCTAGGCGAGGAGATTTATATTCCGAAGGAATATAAATTTTCCATTAGGAAGGGAAGGGAACAAGTTTCGAAGAAAGTTCCGCGACGACGGGGTTAACCGAACCTTCGCGCTGAGAACGTCGTCGCAGGCGCGAAGTTCTGCTCTCTTAGAGAGCGCATCTCTCGGTGAAAGCACGCAGATATTTTGAAATTCGTATAATTCAGGAGCTTTACGACGGCGCGGCTGCGACGCAGACGTGCACAAGTTGTTCGATGCTTTTTCTCCGCGTGGAAACGCTATTTCCAGCAATCGAGCGAACTTCGCAAAAAAATTCATTATTTAATACAAAATTATATATCGCGCGCTTACGACTTGGAAACTGTTTAAACAAAGTTTAAAAAATGATTTCTCAAATTTCCCATTTTTCCGCTCGTACGAATAAAACCATGTTTGAACTCCTTCTATTTTTTTTAACGTTCATTTAATTTAAATAAACTATCGCGATTTAATCGACTTTGTATACATTTTCGTGCACGAATCAAACTTCTGCGTGAAAATATTTCGTCGTAGGAAAATAGAAACAAAGTTTCCTTTAAAGTAAAATTGCAAAAGAGATTTCGCGATTTTCGCGAGTAAATGTTTATCCTTGAAGAAGACCATGGTATTTCCTCGATGTTTCTTCGCTTCGATAACGAGATCAGTCGGCGTTTCTGCGACGGTCGCGTATGCGAATAGGGCTTCAAATGGGACACGCGGGTTGTGCACCCTTCGATAACGTTCACTGTCCACCGCGCGTTCGAGCGACGCGTCCCTCTCGCTCACGGGATAATCTTGTTACCGGCGATACCTATCCACTTAATCCGCGCGTGTCCCACGTACGCCTAATCGGTCATCGAGCCAACTATTCGAGAAGTACCCTCGTCACATTTGTAAAACCTGGTCTGCGAGAGAAAGAGTTTCCGCTTCGAAAAAAAAAAGAGGACGGAAAAGGATATCTGAAAATGATACGAGGGGGAGGAATAATCGAAACCCGTGATTACCGGAGTTGTACGAGATCCCGCGGAAGAGGGGGGGAAATCGTATTGGTTGTCCCGACTGGATAATCCAGTTCTATTCATTCGATATCTCGAATAGAGTCTCGATGAAAAGATTGTTGTCAACTTTGATTCTTCATCGTATTGTCGAGTTTTCAATGCAAATGTCGATAAGTAAAACATGAAACACACTTCGGCTTAAATTAAAACAGAGAAGAATAAATTCAGGAATATTCAAGTTGAAATTTAAAAGAAGTAATCAAATGTTTTCTTTGTCAATAAAAATAATCGTTTTTTTTAAATCAAAGCGACTCTTCGTTATTCATTAAATTTAATTACAAAATTAAATTTAATCACAGTCGGCCAACCTTAAAGCAAGAAGCTTTAATTATGATACGAAAACGGGAGTAATTAAACGCCTCTCTCAATCTGACGAAGGGCGGAACTTTTTTCCGGGCCGTACGTAGAAACGTCTCGTTATCATCGATTAAGATAGATGGACACGGAGGACGACCTGTTTACAGTTCCCTTAGGAAACTAGTAGAACGCGCACGTGTTCCCTGTATTATGCAAAGTTTTAATCGTATGTCTGGGAATCGGCCTACTAGAAGCAATTAGTCGTATGTTCCATTTATAAGCAAGAAGAGCGCGTGCGAGCTAACAATAAATGTAATATTCAATGTGTACCTCGTCTCTCTCTTTCTTCTCTCTCGTGTATTTCATTCCTAATAAAATGCCATTTAAATGAAATTTTTAACGAACATATTCTTTCAATTAACATCTCTGCCTCTTAAAGTCGAATTTTTTCCGCCACACGTAAAGCGTGAATTATCTCAGTGGAATATTGCAATTTTGTTTTTTAAACACACGCAGAGAAATATACTTTATGTGCGAAATTATCTCGAAGGCGGAAAATATTCAGAGCGCAGATCTCGGTAAAGATAGTTTTTTCTCCCGCAAATTATCCTCTTTCTCCTCGCCCGGAGAGACAGAGAGATACTCCTCCCCCCGGTGAGGCGTACAATTCCGAATTACACCCTGCTCGCAGATGTGGCATTGTGCGAGGAAACGGGTGTCTGTGCATGTTGATCCGCTGACGTGGATCCCGAGGTTGTATCTGCCTCTAATAGAGAGCTGCGACCCCTGGGGCAGCTTATACCATTTCAGCCAGCTCTGGGCATTACACCGACTGGCTGCGGATGGCTGGCTTTACCCTCGTTTCTTCCTCGAGCTATGATAGAGACTCGGCACGATGTCCCTGCCGGACAGCACCGCACCGCGTTTCTCCACTGCGAATTAACACCAAAATACTCCGCGCGATATATTTCGAGGCTGCCCGTGGGACCGACCAGGCTATTGTTGCCTGAGGGAGGAGAGGGTGTCCTCCGTTAACTGGAATACGTTTTCTGACGACCGCGGCGTTATCTTTCCGCGGCAAAATGCGAGTGGTCTTCCTAACCAGCGATATTTAAACGCGCGTCGCGACACTCGCGATAACATCTGCCATAATTAATTATATTAAAACTAGAATACAAAAGAACTAAATCTCTCTCGCTATTTCGTTTTAACTTTGTTGGCTGAATCACTCGAAAACTCTCTCTGGACACATATCTCTAACTAAATATGCATTTTAAATAATAATAAATAAAATCAAAATATCTATTTAAAAAAATATATTTAGTACGCGGACTTTTGGATTATTCAGCAAAATATCGAATCAGAAGTGACCCGGCCACATCCTCCGGAAATTAAAAACTATAATCCGAAAAGCGATTAACTTTTAATTGCTCGAGAAATTCGCGGATAAAAACGCGGCGATTATTCCGGAGCATTTACGTGTGCGTTAACAGTCTCTCTTATTACAATATGCATTTTCCCACATCGATTCTCTCACATATACTTGCGCCGAGGCGCGCGAAGTAACTGTGACGATGATCTTCCTGGCACGACGCCGGGCCGGTAATTTCATTTGCATGGGCGAGCATTGTGCGCGACTGCGAGGCGAGTAAATGAGCGTCGGTACTTATAGCGCCACGACGAAGAATCCTATCGGAATGGCATTCCTGTCACAAGAACGTTTCTCTCGTTCCAAACCCCCATCTCCTACCGGACTTTATTGCATATTCCGAGTTCTTGGCGTCTCACCCTCCTCCCCCCGTGATACACTGACAGTGAGAAATGCAGGCGGTAAGCGCGCAACTATTATCCGATTTATCGCGACAGTAACACGCACGTACAAATGTCGCACGGCTGTCGAATCTTCGATAGTCAGACAGTGACGTTTCAGAACATGACTAGCGCGCGCGCACATCAAAATTAATTAGCTAAGACGAGATCAAAATGACAACGCAAATCTTATTTGCTGCTGTACAAGCGATTCGTAAAATTTCAGAATTTTATTTACTTGTCATCCGAAATGTGTCACATGCCACAATAATTGAATAGGACAAAATAAAAAAATCAATTTTCCGCTTTAAGTTTAGATCTTTCCGATTTTCTTTTTGTCTCTCTCTCTCTGTCACTCTGTACGTGTGCTACTAATAAATGTAATATTCGAGCGTTGTAAACGCTAAAACTATTTTCGAAATGTAGGTCGACACGCCTCCGGTCTCCTTTGCCGCGACAGAATTCATTCTAAGTTTATTCTCGGCGTAACACGTCTGTCATTTTCAGTTTTCCAATTATTATTTTCTGTCCGTGAGCAAATAACTAAAAGTCGATCGGCGAAAAAGAACAAAGTGCAAAACGCGGACCTTTTCGAAAAAAAATGCCGAGAAGAAACTTTATTTGCTTCATATTTTGGTTTCTTGCCCGCGCAAAACCGAGAGAAATTCCACTCTCTGTTAGTCCGCTTATTACTCGCTTGTCTATTCAAAAGCGCGATTCGTATACGCGAGAGAAAACTAAGAACTTCGTCCTGCGAGAACGCGGCGTTTTTTGACACAAACGAGAAAATATATACATCTTGCGCGGCGCTTCTTTTCGCCGCGTCTCCCGTAATGGCAATTTATATTCGCGCTTCGCGTAGACTCGTAGACTATCTCGGACTTCGCCGTGCGAATACGAAATGTGCGTGGGTGTCGGTTCTCTCGTCTCTTTGAGAGGACAACAGCCCGAAATCATAAGCAAAATATATAGACATACAAATGAGATCATTTTTACATCTGCAAATGATGATACAATTTACTTTGTGTCGACTGATTTAAAATATTTCAGAGAGATAAAAGTTTTTTCATGTTCACAAGAGCGAGAAAAATAAATACGATAAAAAAAAAAAAAATAAAACAGCTAGAATTTCTCGCCTTTTGTTTTCCATTCAAGTTGGATCGAATAATAAATCATATTAGTAATATAAAACCGTCAATTTAGGTCTGACTTAACGGATCGCGACGATTCAGACGAACGAGGAAAAGGGGAAGGTAAATGGGAAGTCGGACTTTAATATCTCGAAACTGCGTTCCGCTAAGCGACGTTACGTGTTCTGTCAACATTCCTTTCGCCTCCTTCCGCCTCCTTTTTCCGCTACCTTTCTCGTGTTCCCGCTCGAGATTCGCGCGACGCGAAAAGTTCCGAAGACTCTTTTTTCGTTCCACCACGGCCTCGTTCCTTTCCGTTTTCCTCCTCGCAGACGCGGAAAGTTAATAGGTAGGAAACTCGACGTAAGACTCATAATAAAGTGGAGAAACGTACGGTCTCCTGTTCCTTCGAGCCGGGAAATACTTATTCCGACGACGATCGAGTTCCGTCTTGGACGGTTTTTTTTTCTTTTAATCTTTCTTGTCGCACGCGGCGAATTTTTATCCCGCGCGTACACTCTCGAGGAATCAATAATTAAGCGCAAAGCCTCGCAAAGTCTCGCGTGTTTTTCAGATGCAAAATGCAAAATCGATAAACGTGATTTTAATCGCGTTTGTAATCGGTCGTAGTTTCTGAGAGAATTAATAATTAAAATAATATAAAATATTTTATTTTTATTATCAAGTGTTTTCTTTTCTCTCGCTTTTGATTTTCTCCATTTTTTCTTTTCTTTCTAGATTTTAATATAACGTAGCTTCGTTATTTATTTTACACCACTGAAATGGTATCGAAGCGATTCTGATGCGACACGGAGCTTTCTCCGCCGGGCGTATTTTCCGTCTGCGGAGTTAATAGGTAGAAAATCTCGAACATAAGCCGCATAATAAAACAGTGACACAACCCCGGCAGTTCTTTCATCCGCCTTTCCTTCTTTCTCTTTTTTTCCCCCGCGAAGAAACAGACGCGATTCTCCCTTTTTGCAAAAATCTGCTACACGACTTTCCCTCGCGCGGTCGGTTATGCTCCGGATATATTCCGTGCACCAGGTGGCACCGTACAGACGCTTAAAACAATTTGCCATAAATTCTCCTCGAGGGCAAGGTAACGGAGCGGAGCGGAAAAGGAAAACGCGGACAAGATGGTTCGAAGCGGGCGGGATTCTGAAAAGAGTCCATCCGCGGTAAGCCGATTTCCCTCTTTTCCGTCGTTGCGTTTTTTGTCCGCCGCGCTTCTGTCCGAGATAAGCAAACTACTGCTTCCCCGTGTCTCCGCTTTGCGTTCGCAATTTCTCTCTCGATCGTTATTCGCCGAATGCTCTCGCGAACTTCAACGATCTTCAAGAGGAACTTATCTTTTTTTTCACACACACACACACACACGCAGTTTCGCTCGCGATATTGAATCCGGAACGAGAAGAGCCGGAGATGCGCCAATTATCCGGAGATATCTCGCGCATCGTCAGCGAGAGAAGTAGTTGAAGTCAAAGTTGAAAAGTTAATTATCCACGAAAGCGAAAAGCGAACTGTGTGCGATAAACGGCAATTTATAAGAACGCGAAGCCGCTTGAAACACTCGAGAAGGCGATTTCCGCGTTTCCGCGCTCTCGAGACGCCGAAAAAGAAAAATAAAAGCGCGCGCATTCGGAAGCGAAACTGAATGGCCGTACTGAGAGAAAAGATCAGGAAAGATTCATAAAACAAGGTAAAGACCGGGCGAGAGCGACATATTGCCGCGCGTGGCATGTATTATGCATGAAGAGTTCTTGGACGTCCTTTCTCTCCGGTCTGCGCCACCACCGCCGCCGCCGCCGCCTCTTCCTTCCTCCGCGTGTTCTTTTGCTTTTACGCGGGGGCCTATTAATTCGAAAAACTGTTCCTTTGCCACTTTTCCTCCTTTCGTCTGTCCATCCGTAATTCTCTCGCAAGCGGTTTTGAAACAAGCCGCCCTCAAACGTTGCGCTCGTCAACATCTCGTTTCTCTCTTTGCCCGCAGATTTTATACATTCGGCAAACAACGACACAATTAATCGATTAACAGTCCCATTATTTCTTAAAGAGACTACATTCGACATCACAGCCAAGTTTCGGAGCGCCTGTTTTATTTCTCTCCGATATTTGCATTTCTCTCGATCCGTTCGGAGATTTTCTTTTCTGATGAAAAAAATAAAGCTTATCATCTTGCGAAACAACACAACAAAGCCTCGCGCGCACGAACGACCTCCTTCGAGAGAGATCGCTTATTAATATCTGCCGCGTGAGATAACTAAATATATCTCGGCGATCAATATATTTGAGTTTGTTGTTAAAAAGGAACATCCGTGTGAAACTTCCATTTTTTTTTTTACAAAAAAAGAAAAATATTTCGATCAAAGCGAATCGCTTCAGCAATCGGTCTGAAAATAGAAGCTCTCGTTACGAGTAGCTTTCGTCAATATTAATTCAATCAACACAATATCCAGTATTCTTGTTGTACCGAGTTAAACTTTCCAAGTGTCTCTCAATTTTGTTGTTGAAAACTGGGGATTCAGAACACGAAACGCTGACGCATTTCATTCGCACAATGCGTTTATTTAAACCTCCTCTCTCGGTTCGTTTCTTTTCACGCGCGCAAATGACGCAAATGACCCACCTCCGCGCAAAATCCATCTCCCGTCTCCTCGTCGATAAAACCGCAGCCACTCTCCGACGTTCGGGAATCGTCGCGATGTTTTCTCTCCGCGTGTCGTCATTGCTGACGACGACGGCGGAGAAATCGACACAATATCCGCATCTTTATCGGAATTCGTCCGTATTTCAACTCCCACGTCGTTGCACGTGTACGCACGCATAGTCAACGCGCGGGCGTAAGAGCAGAGGACGCGAGGCGTATACCGCGAAGTATAAAAGAGAGGTTGATGCGAAACCGATAATGTCGCATCTGTCGGCTGCTGCGGTGCGTGTTCGACTCTCCACAACGTTCGCGGTTGAATTCAACGGGGCGCGGCGAACCATCGGCTTCGATCTCGAGAGAAAGGGTCGCCTCCGGTTTTCCGGTTTACTCGGCTTTCCGGTCTCCGTCACCCCCGCCAGTTATGCGAAGTCGTAAGCGAACAAATATGTATTAGAGTTTTATTCACCTTTGCGCGTCGCGCGGGGAGAATATTGCAAATGAAAAACGCGTCTGCGACGCCGTAGTATACTTCGCTCCTCGCTCTGTACTTCGCGATATGGCTTTCGGGGACACGCTACGTGTATTCCGCGCGTTTTCGAATACGTGCCTCTTTTCAATATGTGCGTTCGACGCGAGAGGGGTTCGACGGGTGCGCACACTCTCGCAGAGGGATGATAAATTGTAATAACCCGGTAAGCGGTAGTGTGTATCCGCGGGACTCTATGAAATTTTAATGCGAGTACGTATAAAGAGAGACAGAGAGAGACAGGAAGGAGAGAGACAGAGAGAGAATAGAATGAATCGATATCTGAATTGGTTTATGCGCGACTGGCGAGGGGAGTTTTTACAACGAGGTTCTAAAAGCGAGCGCGGTATTGCAAACGAACATTACGCGTTCGAAACTTTTTTGTAGAATCGTGTAACTCTACTAGTTCCGGACGTTTGTTTTTCGTTTTCTCACTTTTTGATACGCAAAATTGCAAAGAATCGGCGGAGTCGGGGGAATCGCGGCGCGAGGTAAATCACATAGACGATCGCGGGCGAGAAAGAAGCGCATCTTAACTGCGCCCGGGCTCATCGCAAATGCGCCTCGAATGTTTTCCGTTCGTTTTGCCTCGCGAGGTGAGGCTCGGCATGCATCGTCCGCCAGATGCATGCATGCATCCGTGGCGTGCAACGGCCGTATTTTACCTCCCCGTGAAACATCGCCGGGGATGCGTTTGGCAATTTACGAGAGGCGGGGAGATTTAGGGGCTAGAGCGTAACGCGAGGAGGAAGCCGCGGGAACGCAACGGAAACAGCATTCGAGCGAAGTCCGCTGAGTGAGGGAAAAAAAAAATTACGCAAAGAAAAAATCTTGCAATTTTACGTCGATTTAATGTGTTTTCTCCTCCCGACGCGTCATCGCGGATTGAAACAAAGAGAACTCGCGTCGTTATTTTTCTCTCGTCGATTAGACATCGAGAAGACAAACGATATACCACGCAAAAAAGCGATACGGACGAATGATTTGCAAAACTAGCCAACACGTTGTTACACAAGTCACCCAAGATTTCTCTGTTCGAGAGAAAACCGGGAAAGGAAAAAGTTCGGTTCAAAAGTTTTGCGCGAATGCGTGTGCGAGAGAATAAGCGCGCGCGCGCTGGCGCGCGCGTTTTGTTGCGCCTGAGAAAATTTAGGTCGTGTTTCTCTTGAATCAAGATTCCCCGATGCAGCAAACCACGAGAGAGAAGCGTCGATGCGGAAGCGCCCGGTACAGCTTCGAACTTGTGTACTCGTACAGACGAGAGAATTCTACAATTTATAGCTCTTGTAAGCGCAAACGTCTGCCGCCTCTGAGCTCCTCCTCTCGAGTCGAGTTAATTGATGACGTTAAGACGATTTGACTGAAAATTATTGCCGCGCTCTTCGCGCCTCGCGAACGTTAATTATCTTCGTCGTCTCTTAATCGCGAGAAACGTTTTAATACACAAGCAGAGAAAGAGAGAGAGAGAAACGCGTTAATACGTACTTCACTTTCGCCGTTCCGCGCGTTAATACTCATTTTGTATTACGTCTCTCAAAACGACGATGTTTAAAAGAGACTCGCTCGCGAGAACGAGTTGTTAAGCAACTTCGAGATAATCCGGAACTCTCTCTTTCTCTCTCTTATTAATTCGGACAAATTGCAGGCAGAAGTTGCTCTCGAGTGTTTGAACTCGAATAAATGCCATTAACTTAATATATTCACGGCTTTGTTCACTCGGCACTGCGTAATTCGCGGAATGATAACACGCCAATTACACGGCCGTTGAATTAAACGTTTCAAGATGAAAAGAAAAACAAAACAATAAAAGAAAGTTTAATACAAAAAAAAAAAACATGGTCAATATCGAGTTTCAGGTTGTTTTGCTCTCACACAACATCTGCGACGACACGCTACCGTACACGTAATATCACTGTATCGATTACGATGTATCAGGAGCAAGAAGCTCCGCAAATAAGCAGGTATATCGTCGATTCCGTCCTGCCCTCTCTCTCTATCTCTCTCATTCTGTACACAGTGATGCTATATTAAACTCTCTTTGCAAATGATAAGCGCAGTTGACGAAAGCTGAGTGTGTCAAGCGAGCACTACGCATACTCAGCTCATTACCGTTGTCATGACTGAAGAGCGTTATCTTCCCGGCCGTTGTCATCGAGAAACGACGATGACAATGCGGTCGAGAAGCCCGGCACGACTCTCCCTTCAACTCGCAGATAATTAAAGTGCGTCGAAACTTGGTTTTAGGGCTCATGTATAATTGCGTTTTATAACGGAACGGGTTTTTTTAAACCCGGCCCCGCGGTCGAATACGTGACCAGATTGACGGAGCGGCACAGACTTAATTATTATCAATGTGGGTGTACTCCGGATTTCGGGCAGATAGTTTAAGCTTCGGGAGATACAAAAGGGGAGCAAGGAAATTAGCATACAAAAATCGTGTTAACCCTAATCTCAAAATCGCTTGTTTTGACACCCTAAAAGAGCGAACCCGTGGGTTTGACGCGGCATTTTATTGGATTTTAAGAAAACACTTTGCAACATTTCTGACATCTTCTTTCAAATGTCTAGTGACATATGTCCTGTTGTTTATTTAACGAAAAAACAGTTTTGCATAATTTATTTTTAACGACTTTTAGAGTTTTTTCGAAAGACAGTAGAAGAAGATTTAGAATTAGAGTCAATTTAATAGAATACACGCCGATAAATACCACTGGCTACCTGCTCTCTGTGTCCGTTTCTTTCTAATTATTTACTTAGAACATCTTAAAAAAAAAACAATTCAAGTTCTCCTGCAAAACATCGCGAAGAAAACGGGCGTGTACGTGAGTTTAATACGCGCACTTTGGATTTTCTTTACGCGCGAGAAAACGTAAGCTTGTTAGAACGCCGGTTGTTGCGAAATACTTAATCTTGTACAGTGTATTATCGCGTAAACACACACATGTAACACACACGGGCCGAGAGACTTCTGGGGCCGTGCTGTTGCGTTCTTTCGCGAGACCGACGTGAAAGTTGTGCGCGGCGACGTCTATACGTGTGTTGGTTCCGTGTTTCGCGCGATTTTACAACAACATTATCCGTCTCTTTTGTTCTCGTTCAACGTGTCACTCGAGGAGGAGATATCGAAGTCATTTTCTTGCGCAAATGTAACACTCGCTTGTCGATACGACCGCCATTAATATCACGACGTGCTTCAACGTCGATATAAAAATATTATACGCGAACAGGAAAAAAAAAAAAATGAACGATGATGTAAAGGGAGATGTTACTGTCAGATCGATCGCGCCTGTATCTCATTCTCGCGAGTGACGTCGCATTGTGGGGGAGGAGGATTCGTTTTAGGGCGCAATACGAGAATTCGCACAGATAACGCCAATCAATTCTACGGCTGCAGGCGATGCCAATGAGGATTCATCGATTTCCGGTCGCGTCGAGGTACATATCGTCAAAACGGGTTGGGATTGGAAGTTGATGATATAGAGAAAGGGTCGGAAGTGATGAACGAAACGGATAAAGCGGTCCAGCGTCGACGTGACAATTAGCTAATGCACGAAATTGCGCGCTACTGTTACAGCAACGTGTAATTCTGTTACACGTACGTACTATACGCGCGAGATCGGACTGCTGTGTAACGCCAAACAACACGTATTTATGTCATTCATATTTCAGCTTGTTGCTTGTTGCGAGAGAGATTATTCTGTTTGAGAAACAAATTTGTTTCTTAATAACTTGCAATTATATGACCGATGTAAACACGTTCCCAATAAAACGACCAAAATCCTAGCTAACAAGGTTGAAATTCATGATTTTAATAAAGATATTAAGCAATATATTTATGTAAATTGAATAACTTTAATTTATTGAATTGAGTGCAAAAGTTTTGATGAATTTTGTGATGAAAAAAATGAACCGAGTAATTTGATTAACTATCGCTTTTAATAAAATTATTATTTGATCCTTTTCTATTACGAAATTCATCAAAACTTTTGCACTTACCCAATATTAAATACTTTATAAAATATTTACAAAGCAATTTATAATCGGCGCAATGCGAAGGCAGTTCCAATAAACTTTTCGCGCCCGATTGATTTTTTCGGACCGACGAGCAGAGGCGCGACGCGATGACATAGTGTCAGGGGGTAACGAGTGTTATAAATTGGACAAATCGCGGTAACCGACAATTTCAACTCAACAATTAGCTAATGCGTCGGGAGAAACGCGCTGCAACGAAGCGAAATACGTGAATTTTATGATCTCACGGAGCGGCCGCGAGAAAATTCGCTTTTCCAGACGCCCTCGACCCAACCCCGCCGATAATTGCGGACCATAAAGTGCGATCCGACATTCACCGCCCTTGCGGCCAACCCTCACCTTTTCCACACGCCAAAAGCTAGAAAAACCTCGCCGTCTCTCCTCCGTTTTCTCTTTCTGCTATTTGTCTCAATTTTCTTTCTCTTTCTCCTTCTCTCGGGTATTCATAGTCGGAAAACCGACAATCGCCATTTCGAAAGAAAGGGAGTAGCGGTTACGAGGGTAAATCCGCACGTTTTCTCGGAGATTTTTTAATGGTTATCGTTTTTTAATGGACTCGGCCGCGAGGCACGTATGGGGTAGCTCGAAAGGATTATCATGAAAAATACGTATTGTTGCGTTAACGACGAGTAATTTTTAACGCTAAGAACGCTTCTGAATAGTAAGATACGTATAATAAAATAACCGTATTGCTTTCTTTTTTTCCTCTCTTTTGTTTTGATTTTTCACGTTACTTTCTCTCCAGTCAGTTCTTTTGTTTGCATTCAATAATTGTGAGAGTCGCTTTGGAACACGCACGCGGTTGTGATATTTATTATCATTAGCTAGGCAAGCAAACAGCGCTTACGCGTGTCAACGTATATGTATATACGTGGTTCGCGCGGTGCAATGTGCAATGGAGGTCGCACGTCGTTGCTCGTAAACATTTAATCGATTCCCGACCGGATCGCGCACACAAAGTACACGCGACACACATTGCGCGAGTCCAACCTGTGTGATTTCGTTCTTTTTATTATTCTAACGACGTGCTCGTCCTCCATTTCGTTGCTGCGATTTCCTGCAGTCGTAAATATCAAAACTATCAGAAACCATTTTTTCAAATTAAATTTTGAAACATATTTTATTTATTTTATTTATGCTATTATTTTTGAATATATTTAACAAAAACACTTTGCGTGTGCATGTGTTGTACAAAGCTCGCTATAAATAAATATTAATTAATTTTGTTACAAATATTTATTCCCAGCCAACGAAGGAAGGACAAACAACGGAACCTTTTGACCTCTTTTCTGCTCTGAAAAAATTCCGATCTACAGTCACGCGCCGCGGAATCAAATTCAGGAGTGCAAGCCCCTCTGGTTATTCGTCAGACGTATCTGGTCAGCTCGTTTGTTCCGTCACGTCGCTCAGATTTCGCGTTGATCGAATGTGCTCAATGAGCCATGCTTTTTTCGACTATCGCATAGTCACGCGATTCAAAAAGTTTCTTTCGTGCGATTTCGTGTCTCGGTGTGTGTGTGTTTTCAATTGAACACACACAGTTTATGTACGAAAGGTGGAGCCGACAAGACCTTTCGTGTTACGAAAGGTAGGAACAACATGATCGACTGCTCGATTCGGATGACTCACAGAGAGATGGGCTCGCTGTGTGTACAGACAAGAATTAAAGTGCCATTATGACGTAGCACGGTCGAAAAAAGAACCGAGAATACTCGTTATCTTCGTAATAAATCTCTTCTGTCGACATTGAATAAAAGACCTAATTTTCTTCTTTTTTTTTTTGTCGTGGAAATTGGATCTTGCGAGGAATGTACGAGAACGAATGGGGAACGAAAAAATAAGACGAAGGGGTCACTACTGCTTGCTAACTAATCTAAACGTATATATGTACATGTCGGAGAGTGAAAAGAAGGAAGGAATTTCTCGAGCACGCGCGTTTCATTTATGCAAATGTACTTTTATATAACTCGCGTAATCGAGAAACAAGAATTCTGCTTATATTCAAAAGTACTGATAGTAATATGCAAATCAAACGATATTATATTGTAATAAAATTTATGAAATTTTCAGACACCTGATTATTACATTCAAGTTAATCAATATTGTTTCCGAATTAAATAAACGTTCGATCGGCATTGCATAAATTCGCGAAACGTGCTCGCGAAAAGAGGACAACGGGGGACACAGAACTTACGATTCACTCCGTGGAGCACCATCGTGGCCGTGTTCGACACAAAGTATAAAAGTGTCCTCGACGACACCCACCGCGCGCGTTACAGCTTATGATGTCTCTTTCTCTCTATATATATATGTATAGTCGCGAAGCCGGAAGCGACGCGCGAAGGATTCTTTCACCTGGGCCACCTCTGCGCGCGATTAGCTCATTCTCTCGAGAACAAGCGCGATTCGAGGGGTGCGGAGGATGAGAAAATTTATGCGAAACACAGGGCACCAAAGTTCCGAACTCGTCGCTTCAGCTTGAGCGACGCATGTCCCAAGAAACGCAATGTACTTCACGTCAGTCAGTACTCGGAGATATCTTCTTCATCGGACACTTCAATCAACCGCGTTCGATCCGATATTTTGCAAGTTCCGTTTGTTTTCCGTCTCTAACTCATCTTCATCGGGAAGCGGAGTTTTTTTTATCGAGCGCGCGGAATAGTTTCGCGGGAAACACCGGCCGTGTGTCGGAAATAATTATTGTGACAAGGTTTTTCGAGGTCACGAGCGAACAAATAGCACCCCGAGACGTTGGGGCGTCGCGGTCGTCGCAGTGTGACTGGCGAGACTCGCGATCACCCTCCCCTCCGCGCGTATCGCAATCCCCTCTACCGACCGGCTCTCTTTCACCCTCCAGCGCCCTTTCTCTCCCTCTCGCTCGCGTCATCCCTCTCGCCCCCAGGCATGTGTATCCCTTTCGGTCGGTCGCTCTACTGGTGAATCTACCAGCATTTACATTTCGCATCTTTTTCCCTTTCATATAGTCGCGTTTTTCTCTTCTCTATCTAACTCACCCTTTGCGTCATGCACCCTCGTTCTTTCTTCATCCCCCGAGGTTTCTTCACGCGGCTTCTCTCTTCATCTCTCATTCGCTTTCTTTCTCTCTCTCTCTTTCTCCCTCTCTTTCTATCCATCTCGTGCACCCTCGTTCTTCCTTCTTACTCGATAGCTACACCCCTATCATTTTCTCTCTATCGCATTCTCCCTACTTGCCTTGTCGCATCTCCTTCTGTCCCTCAGTTCAACCCTCCAGACACTGGCCAGGCGGGCGGTCACGTGAACACCGGCTCGGCCAATCGTGCGCCCGGTGACGTCATCCGCGTGGGTTCTCTCGCTCATTTAGGAAAGAAGTCGCGAGCATAAGGGTGCATTTGCGGAGGGGAGATGTGGGCGACTTCGAAACGGGGGTAGGGATGGATGGCCGACCGATTCGATCTACGGACGATGTGTGATGCAACGGCGCAACTGACAATCTTCGGAGATCCTGCGGGAAGAATTAAGGAACGTTTTGCGCGCTCGGTTTGCTTCGGTTTTGTCACAATATGACGTTCTTCTTATTCTTCTTCGTCTCACAATATCTGTTTTATTTTATTTGTGTTTTACGCAACATATGACATGTATTTATTTCGCGCGAGATAAACAAACAAAATGTTTTAATAAGAGACATTAGTGCGTCAAACAGAACGATGACAAACATGTCATCGTCATATTTTAATTAATCTACGTGTAATTTTAAGAGAGAGGGAGAGAGAGCGCAAGCAAAAGAATTGAAATAGATACATGCAACCGAGTCGGCTTTTAATTTAAAACCTGGTTTCATTCTCCCAGAACCACCATCCATTCTTCAGTTTATTTTACAAACAATATACCGTTCAATTTCCATCCCTTTATTTCCGTATTTATTTCCCGTTTTACATTTACACGCTGTTACATCTATTACACACGGAATTTGTTGAAATTCCGAAAATTCATGCCATCTGATTTTGTTTCGTGCTGTAACATACTTTCGCGCCGTAGTAACATATTGTTCCCGCCGTTATAGCCGCATTTAGATGTAATTACAATGCAATTTTACGGCGCGAAAGTATGTTACAGCACGAAAAAACTTTTACATTACTTCGGAGGCTTCGTTTTTTATCTGTTCAGACGAAGGATCTTCGTGGGCGTGCAGATTTTTTCCTCGAAACGGGACACTACGCGTTGAATTCACGTACCGTGAAAACCTGACGGCACAGCACGATCATAAATTGCGTCGTAGAGCGAGAGCAGCTCATACCGAGGCCCATTTTTATCCCGGCCGGAAAATAGGTTAGTGCCGAAAACCTTTCCGCGTGTTTGTATTCCGCGCGCGCGAGCTCTAGGCTTCTTTTTTTATTCTTTTTTATTTTTACACGGAGCATTACGGGGTCGTCGTCACCGAAATGAAATTCCGCGCCCGGCACAGTCCGGGGATGATATGCAACCGGAGAGGCTGCTAACGCGGTAAATCAACGTTGCATGTGCTCTCTCTCACGTAAAAAAGATGGCTCACGGTAAACTTTCATTACTTAGCGATCGTGATCGATCGCGCGTAACTTCTTGCTATGATCCGTTTTGCAGCGTGACCGACGCGTATGAATCACGCATTTCGCAGCTAGTGGTGATCTCATTGTATCTCAATTTCCCGGATAAAAACGGTCGTTCGCACGCGTGCAACGAGATACTTTCATTATCGTGTCATTCGATCGGCAATGAGTCACTCCGCCCGAAACTTTTCGTGTCTCGTTACTTTCGCACGAAAATCACCAGTCACTAGTGGATAACTTTCGCATTCATACTCCTGGAAGAGCTAAGTATATAAAAGTTGAAAGAATAAAAGTTTAAGGCACTTAGCGCGACTCCGCCGCGCGCGCGAACACTTGTTTTAATAGTAAAAATTTTCCTTTGGCGACCAGAAAAAAAAACAAAAAGCAAAAGCAAACCCGCAACTCCGCTACTGCGATATCGGACGCTACTGCCAGATGTGGATTTACCGAGAAAGTTTTATGCACCGACAGAGAAAGGAAAAAAGGAAAATGGCGTAGAAGTCAGTCGTAAATCTTGTGCCTCGTAAAATTTTCCATTCGTCTTTTATTTGCATTTTGCCGCAGCTTTGGTCCTGGAAAAGGCGCTCGTAATTCATCCCTTTCTCAGATGAGACTCGAAAATAATGCGGATTAAATATTCCATCCGCGTTATCGAGACGATAACTATTTCGAAAACCGTAATGCGCGATTAATTAATTTGGCGCGCAATTAATTTGACACGGGACAAAGTTCAGTTTTAGAAAATTTTTCGAACCGTTCAACTTCGTAACGAGAAACGTGGTCTCGTTAGTGTTTCATCTTCTTCGAGAGTTCAACATTTATACCGGAATGTTAACTCAGCATCGCACGGAGACTCGCAAAGAGATCGCTTCTCTCTCCCTTGTGAAAATTGACTCCTCCGCTAAATGAACGCTTTTAGAAATCCAAGAGCCTTCCCAAGTGCAATTTGCAAGCAAGTTACTCTTCAAGCACGCGAATATCTACTTCGTCGATAGCTTGTACGTCGATTTGATCTCGTGAAATATTTGCGCCGCGCTAAAATTTTCCCTGACCGGAAAAAATAATCCTTTTTCCCCGCGTACGCGAAGCCATAAATCAAGTCAGACGCAATAATTGAAACGCGAGCCATCAAAAAGCAGCGAGTCCACTAGCGATGCGTTTCCCCTCGTTTTCCCCCCTTTTTTCCGTTGCTTTTTTCGCTTTTCCCCGACGCGATATCAACGTGTCGCGACTATCGGATAATTCGGATCGTGCGAACATCCAGCGATTTTCCAGCGAACCTCGTGAATGTCGAAAATGGGATTTAAATTTACGACAGGAAGGATAGGAGAGAAGAGGGACATAGCAAACGCGGAAATGGTAGCTATGTAACAAAAAAAAAAAAAAACATAATTGAGTCTCATCAATGATAAATGTTTTGTTCGGCAACAACTCCGCATCGATATTGCACAAACGATTTTGTAAAGAATATACAAAAAATTTTACTAGAAAAAAACACAGAGCACATTTCAAGAGAAAGATGCACGATGCGTATTGTCATTTCAATTAATTTCTATTTAAGCGAAAAATCAGAACGAGCGCGCGCCCTTTTCAAAGCATTAACCTCGGCGATTGAACAATCAATCAGACAGACGTGAACACGCGAACACAATGAATTCGAAGGTTATTATATCATATAACGCGATTTATATACGATCAACCGATAAAATTTGCGATTGTGACGATTGTGACGATTGCCCGCTCGTTTTGCGAGCGGGACGACACGAGCGCATTAAACACGATGCACAAATCGAGGACCGCGTCGTATAATTCAGTGCGGAGGCATTATACCGTCTATTATTCCGCATATTATTGTCCTTGCCACGCCAATGAAAACCGGGTGCATAATGACCCGCGCAAATCATTGACCGAGCATTGTCGACGCGACTGCAGCAGCGGCGAAACTACACGCGTGCGCGTGACAGCGCGGCAAAAAAAATTGTTCCGCGCGTGTTTGCTCGTGAACTTGTCAACGACGTTGATTGTTTATAAGCCCACTGCGCGTGACGCGAATTAATAATAGCGCGATTTTCTGTGTTCTGTGACAAACACACAGCGCGCTTGTGTTTCGGCAACACAGCACTTTGTTGTTCTTGTTGCAAAGGCAAAGAGAGAAGAGCGAAACGAGAGTGTGAATGAAAATTACAGTGCGATGTGAGATACAAAAGAGAATATCTTTTTTTTTTGCAAGATAAAACGAAAACATCATTAGTTTAATGAACTTCTTTTGTATATGTTTATTTTACTTTTCATTGCGCGCAAGATCGGTACAAAAGAACTCTTAATTAAAAGTGCACGCATAGAAATGTGTGTGCGTATAGATTTTTCAAACCTCAACCAAGAAAAAAGAGATTTTTTTTATATCGATTTCTCTCTTACATTTCTTTGTTGCTATATAGCGGAATTTTAATTGCAAAATTATGCAATACCGAGAACATATAATATAAAAGTAACGCGAAACAAAACGCGCGCGCGCGCGCACGTTTTCCTCAGAAAAATAAATCTCACGTGTGTATTTCTTAGGCGAATGACTTCAGGCCACCTAAAAGGAAATAAAACGTGAGTAGTGTGCGAATAGAGCCGAGTCTTAATAGACTAAACAAGAACGACACGCTCTCGTTTCACGGTACTTCCACTCTTTTCACACGTAGTTTATATTGGAGAGAAAAATCGCGACCCGAAGTTTTTTTTCTTTATTTCAGCGACGAAAAAATAAAACCCAGCGCAAAGCAGTTTATATTTTCAAGTGGTTGGACACATTATTTCTTTTTCCCAACTATAAATGTTCATATCTATCATACAAAATGATTAAATTATTGTTTTTTGTTACATAATTTCAAAATGACAAATTATTTTCTATATTTCTGCTATCGCGCTCGACACGTTAAAAAGAAAAAGAAAACGAATATTGCAATGCACCTGAGAGAATATTTCGCCCCGCATTGAAAATCACTCGATATCACGGTTCTCGGTTGAAACGCTCCGTCTGGCGCGAGCTAATTTTATTACAAAATTTCGATGTCATCTGCTTCGAGTAATTATCGAGAGATCGGTCTTCACGGCGCGCGCTGGTGTGTCGCTCGGGAAGAAAGAAAGGAAGAAAACGCGGAAATGCCGGGAGTGCAGAAGCAAAAGAACGAGAAAGAAAAAAAAAATAGGTAGCTGTAGGAAGCAGAGAGGGTGGGAGTTGGGATCCGGTATAAACCGACGTTGCAGCGGCAACGCGCACGTAATTGCGTTCGGCGACGACGGCAGCGTCGCTTTTAATTAATGCGACACACTTTTTCCCCATCGCTGAAAAGTGCCACATCCTCGTAATCCACACCACGGCGCCCTTTCGAGTCCGCACGAACGCGATGGGGGTTCGTTAAATAAATGAAAAAAAAAGAAAAAAAAAAAAAAAAAAGGATCTACCGACTCTTGAATGCCGTCCGTCCCTCCCTTGGACGGTCTCGCCTGTATCGCGAACTGCGCGTATTTCCGTTTATTCCAGGCGCCTCCGTATGGCGCGAATTAACAGAATAAATGTGGTCCCGAGTGAGTGCAACGAGCGCGTTAGAGTAAGCGCGATGTACTTTTTAAATACGGCGTGTGTGTGCGATCTTAAACTAACTAAAACTATCTCACTCGTTCGCAAGTAACTCTGAAGTTTGCGCCTCAATCAAAGGCAAGAAGAAGAAGAAGAAGAAGAAGAAGAAGTAGCATGTGTGTGTCACACACACATTTTATATTTAGTCTTTTTTCTCATGTTGAATAAAATGTGATTACGCAACGAAGTTGATTATTCTCTGTAAAATCGTTTTCATTAGTCTAATTTCCTTTACCGGTTCGTTGATGAAACAGTACATTCACCGGGAGAAACAGGATTGAGCATTAGAGGTACCGAGCGCGCGATAAGGGTGGTCAACCCCTCGCTCTGAATGCGGAGGGAGCCTTGTCCCGCGGCAATTTCCGTCCTCAAATTGAAATGTTATTACGTTAGCGACACATTCTAGCATTACTCGTTCTCATCCCCCGTCGCTTTTATTTTCTGCTTACCGGCTTTTTTCTTGTAAACGTGATTTGAGACAGAAAGAAAAACAAGAGAAGAAGAAAATCAGGAAGAGAAAAGCGAGCAGCATGAATCTAAATTTATTCGTTGATCTCACACAAAGGGAAAAGGTTTTGTCACGCGAGAAAAAAATGAAAAAAGAAAGAAAGAGATCAAGCAGTAATTTAATTTGTTACCGACGCCGACGTTAGTCCGCGCGATAAGCGAATCCAATTAATACGAGAGTGTACGGGAACGTCAATCAAAAGCGAAATTAAGAGAAGAGAACAGGTGCAAGAGGAGCTTGACACGATCTAATTCGGGAAGGGAAGAAAACAGGGGAAAAATGGGGAGAAACGTCGAGTCGTTAATCCCGACATCGAATTGAATTTTAGATGTACGATTTTCTCTCCTCTCGCGCGCGAAATTCTCCCGACGGAACAAAAAGAATAGCGTGACGACTTGTATTAATTTATGTTTATGCATGCGCGCACCTTCTCGCGTCTTCGCGATTACGTAATCCGCGTGGAAAAATCCATTTGAACGAATCATTTGCGCAAAACGACTTCGCTTCTAATTTAAATCCCGATTCATGCGAGTAATATTCCGTGAATGCAGAGAGATATCTAAGTACGACTCATTAACTCTCATTCATATCTCGCGCATTAGTCAGACGCGAAATATTCGACATTGTTACGTACATTGCGCGACGATGTGTGAAACGGCGGCGATTTGAAATTACAAGACTCAAATACTTGAATTAAACCGCGTTCGAATTTGTTTGTTCGCGGTAGAGACGGTGAAAGATCGATGAAAATTATATCGCATAAAAGCTAGGAATGATGCGGCGACTACGCAAGTTCGTCGTAAAGCTGCATTTACGAGGTCAACGGCCTCGTGTGCGCATTCCGGGCGTGTTTCTTGCATTTCGTGCGCGCCGTCTCGAAAATCTCGAAATTTAATTTCCATAATCATTGTCCGAACAATTACTCACTACGCTACTCGCGCAATAAATTCGAGACTTTCTCGTTCAACTTTGACGCTAATCTCAAACTGTTTCCTTTTGCAAAGTCTAAAAAATAGATTTGACACATTTGTTTAATTTTAAATTTAGCAGAAAAAAATTGAAAAACTTCTTTCAAGTGTCTACCAACACGTGTTGTTTATTTAACGCAGTCTCGCGTAATTTTTAATTTTAATGATTTTTTAAGATAGTTTTGAAAGTCGCTCGACAAAAAATATTTATAAAGAACGAGAGTTTAAGGTTTGCCCTACTGATTTTTCTCCATCCAACAAGATCATCTCGGACGTCGTGGAATCGAAAGAACGAAAGGAAGAAGGAGCAGAAAAAAAAAGCCCGAGAGTCGCGCGCGGCAGTCTGCTGTCTCGAAAACAGGAACATTCCGGTGGTTTAATGCCGACAGTGTCGTCTATTTCTCGCGCGAGGGGATGGGCCGCTACCACCTTCGTTCCTTTTCTCGGTCTTCCAAAGGCGCTAGACGAGGAGAAGCAGAAGAAAAGAAAGCGCGGAAGAAGAAGAGGAGAAATTGAAGCGAAGTGGCAACCATTTCACGGATATAGCAAGTTCCTCGCGAGGGAGAAACAGGAACACAAAGGGGGGGGGGGGGGAAAATTCATCCAGTGGGAATTGCTTCTTAACCTCGCTGACATCGCCATTGAGTTCCTCTAAGTCTTAACTAACGTACGCGCGTGTGTGTGATCTTCGTTTTTTCATTACTAAACAAAATATCTTCGCGAAGAGTCCGAAGTAAAATTCACAATTAAAACCAGTAATACTGTACAATAGAAAATTACGGACCCACACAATGAGAAGCTACAAAAGTGCAATTATTTTTTTTTTAATTTAAAAACGACAAAATTTATAAAACTGACCAAATTAAATGTTATGTGCTACGCACGATTGGCTAGCTTGCGAAATTATTCGGGGGTCGAGCGAGAGAAGGAAAGAAAAATAATTTAGCGCGGGGGTAATTCGAACGATGGCAACTAGAGGTCGGGAAAAAACCCCGAAGAGAAAGAGCAAACTTTTAATCAGTCGGTCTCTCCCCCATTATCCCGACAACCGTCCCGATTCTTCGAGATTTCAGCCCCACCTTCCCTTTTCTCCTCGTCCCGCCGTCGTGGGAGAGGAGGAGCGGGTACACTCGCCAAATTACATCGTCGCTAATCCCTTCCGGTGGCATTAATTAGCCCTCGATTCCTACCGCGCTATCGATCCCGTGACTGCTCGGTAATTCGATTCTCGCTCGCGACGCGGCTTGCAATTTGTGCCAGACTATGTTAATGCGACGGCAAAACTCAAAATTGCCTCGATCAAAAAGCAAATTATGTTACAAGATTGTTTCCAATTGCAAGAGAAAATAGATCGCAAAAGTTTGACAGTTTTGTGATTACATATCGCGATAAGAACCATCGAACGATGCGCTTCGAGTATTTGGCAGAAAGGAAGAGAGCGAAGAATTAGCTGCAAATCGAAACGGCGGCGCGCCGGAAACACGTGTCTCCCTCGAGCAGCTAGGGAGTAGGAAGCGAGGATCTTCGCTTTGTGAATGCGCTTAATTGCAAGAACAAGTTTCGACCGGACGGAGGGCAGGTCGCGCGGTAAGAAAAGCACGGAAATGATTAACGACAAAAGGAGATTCTGCCTCGTTGAATCTCCGGAAACGGATCGAAGGGCGTATCAGAGAGAGAGTAAGAGAAAGAGAAAGAAAAAAAACTGACTGAATCTGACGAAACACAGTCAGAGATCGGTAATTACCCGATAAAATTCTTCGGTGCGAATGAGAAAGGAAAACGCTATCTCCGCGTTATACTCGTTTTATCGTTAAACGACCCGTTTGTTCTTACACAGCGCTCGTTAATCAAATCTTCACGATTTGTTCGTAAAATTTATTTCAATGCTGTATATAACAACGAAATGTCACAATTAATTCACTTCTATCGAATCGTCTACATCCGACTGCAATGATATTCGTCGCGCTCTCGAAGTTCGTTAATTACATCTCGAATAAGAAGCCGAAGCTCTCGTTCGCGCAATGAGCGAACGAAAACGCGATGGGTGCGGACGCGCCGGTTTAATCGCGCGACATCCTCCATTAGTCGTGATTAACGCGAAATAATAGCGTCAGCGAGAGAGAGCGTGCGATCGATAACGAAAAATAATGTAGTGCGCGCCGGGCCGCGCGCCGAGACGAACTGGGTCATTGATTCGCTTTGCGTTACTTGTCGGTTAAGTACTCGGTAACCAAATTTAACTCCCGACGAGGCACCGTAATAACGGATAAGTAAATCCATTAGCCGCCGGCTGCCATAGTAACGCGCATATATTCGCGGCGATCCCCTTCGAATGCGCTCGATAGCAGCGATTCTTCGTGTAATCGATTATCTCCCTCTTTAAAACGTTTATATCGCGTGACTGCATAACCTTTCGATGCGCCTGGAATATTGCGAAGTCGATCGCGAGGTAAATTGTTTGTCGCGCGGTAAAGGGAAAATGGCCTCTCTTATGGCAGCGAACGAAACGTTTGCGAGCGACGATGTAGGATTAGAATCGGGAAGAATCGGGAAACGTCTCTCTGTGTGTGTGTGTGTGTTTTACACACACAGAGCGGGCTCTTTGCATAAGAACACGCGGAAATTGGCGCCACTTCGCTTGCGCGGTGAGATAGATTCGGGGGATGGACGAACACACCACCGTGATTTCGAGCGTGCGACTGGTCTGTGCGACGCAGCAAACAGAAAATAATACCGTACCGACATTGTTCCCGCTCCGTCTGTCCCGCTTCATCCACTTGCGCGTGTCCCGTTGCTTGTACAGGATCATCCGCTCTATTGTCGAGTTTTTACCAGGGATCCTCCGTCTCGTCCTCTTTATTTCCCACACCCTTTCCCTCCCTCCATCGGCGGTAGTTTATACGTCCCACTCGTTTTGTATACTGTCCCGCCTCGAACGGCACATGTATTTCTCCTTCTTTTTTTTTCGTCGGAATTTGAAGAGAGAGGCAAAAGGACGAGAGGAGCAAAAGGAACAGTCGACAAGCAGATTGCACCGTTTGCTTTGACAGTGAGAGGGAAATGCGACGATTCGTTACATTCGCAGCCAGCGAATCAAAGTCCTTCCGTCGCGGACTAATTATCGACGCAATTAAAATCTGTTTTACACAAAGGAAGAACAACTACCTGTAAAAGCGTAGGTAGACAATATCGATGAGAATAACAACACGTTTCAGCGCGTTTAATTCCGCGAGAAGAATGCAAAAATATTACACTTGTGACTTGTTCGATTTGATAAAAAAGAAAAAAAACCCCCCTTATTTCCATCAAAATCGACTGTTCTTCTCGTCTGCGTGCCGTCAATATTTTATCGTCCCTCGTTCGGAAAACGATGAGAACTCGTGAAAGATCGCGGCGTTTTATTCCGAAAGAGCGGAATGCGTAATGGCGTCGTTCGCGCGATTCATCACGCGTGCCGCGATGAAATATACTTTCTCGGGCGAGAGCAAATGAATACGCGAAAACTAATTTCCGATGGGCTTATTCCGATGGCGTTGATTTGACCTCGTTTTTTCAATTTTTCTCTCTCATCTTCCCCGCGCGCGCGCGCGTCGCCGCCACCGCGTCGCGACGTTATCGTGAAATATGATTATTCCGTCTCGCGCAGATTATTTTTAACGCCCGACTTCTTCTCTCCTTTATTCTTCCCGTCTGTTTGCGCTCGCGGCGAGCACCATCGATCGATCGGTATCGGAGAGAACGCGCGCGACGAGAGAAAACCGACGCGGATCCAATCACCGGCGACTTTCGCGAGCGGCGATATCGCGCAATTCGGCGTGTTGATTGAAATATCCCGGCCGCGTTTTTTTTCCCGACGACGACGACGACGAGAGATTTTCACTAGGCGCGCGCGGATTGTTTCCGCAATTTCCCACGTGCTTCGCGCGCTCGTGAATATTCCGTTTTTACGATCGACAACAAAAAAAAAACGCAAATTTTTTCGCACGCACCGCGAAACAATCCTGTCAGATAAAAGAGAATTAAACAAATGAGTTAATTCTGTCGGATTAACGACGAAAAAAAAAAAAGAATCAAACAAGTAGATAAATGATGAATCTTTTTTGCACGTTGTTTCGTTCGTGTAATCTAACTTGAATGTGTATACACGAGTCTCTTTATCTCGAAGTATGTGAGTAAGTAACGCCTGCGGTATAATATACCGCATTCAACGGAAGTTTAACGGATAGCACAGCGATCGACACACGGACAGCTCGCGCAAGTCCATGAATTCAATAGAATTTCGTCCAAAACTCTCACTGGCAGCTCTCTCCGAAGCGCTGTCGGCGAAGTTCAACCGCCAGACGACAAGCAATCGCGCTGGTTTTGCCCCCGCGATAATAGACATTTTAACTGTCGATATGTTAAGTTGCGTTGGCAACGGCAAACCGACGTCAACCGATTGAAGACGTTGTAAAACAATAGTTTTTTTTTTGGTGTTACACTTCACAGAGATTTCGAGTATCTCCTCTCTTTGTCGGGCAGAGAAGGATATCAAGCGCGGGATCTTTTCCGGTGGAAGTAAATCTCGCAACGTCATATCCGCGTATCTTCCACCGACGGAATCTTATCCGCGAGTAAACAGGAAGGGTAGCAATCGCGGGCGGTGGTTCGCGTGAGTCGGGCGAATTCCGAGAGACGCAAAGAAAATACCTTCCTCTAACAATTTCTCATTTACCCACCCCTTGCTATATATCTCGCGTTTAACATTACTCATTGTTAAATTTCTCTCCGCGATGCGGAATTACTCGCGACTGCTGCTGTTTTTTGCTCCTCCGGTCCGATATTAAACGGACTCTCGTCGTTCCGTAAACGATCGTGACTTTATAAAACGTTCGGCGCTAACGATTTGATGCCAAAAAAAATAATACGGAAATCACAATCAGACATGATTAATGTGCTTCTTAAAATTCTCGCAAAGTTTTCCTCCGCGAAACAACTCGTACGTGTGCGCAGACCGACAAATCGTCTCGTCGTGTGAAAAACGCGGTGATATTACTCGGCTCGAGGAGAGAATATTTACCCGTGGACGTAATCACGCCGCGCCGCGCCGCTCACTTCTGCCAACGCATGGCTACTTTCACGATGTCGTCACGACCGCGTGTATTGCCCATTAATGTGAACTACGGCCCGACCATTACGCCGGAATGCTCGGTTTCGAAACAAAAGACAACACCCACGACGCGCGCATTGTGCGCGCGACCTACGGGTTTTTTTTTTTTTTTTTTTTGTGTTACAGTTTCGACATCTCTGTGACGCGAATGATCTTGCAGTTTCTATAGTTATCGCGATAACGTGTTTCCTGCCTGAGACACGCATTGGCTACGTTATTAACCCTAATTCTGAACCGGATTTTTGGCGCCCTGAAAGAGAACAATGGCTTGACGCATTTTATTGGATTTTGAAATATTAAAACAAGTTTTGCAAACGTCCGCCTTCTTTCATGCGTCTGCCAATATGTTCTCTGTTGTTTATTCGACAAGAAAAACCAATTTTACATTATTTTTAATAATTTTTGAAGAGAGTTTCAAGTCGCTAGACAATAAGGTTTCAAAGATTCAGAATTAGGTTTAAAATCACGTAATCAAGTAATTAGCAATTAAGAATAGGGACATGAAGAACCAAGGCTGATCACTCACCCAAGAAGATCTCATCGATATCGTCGGCGTGGAGATCAAGATCGAGCTCGGCCGCGCCGTTGTTGCCGGGCACCCTCTTTGCCAGATCCATCAGTAGATCGTCTCGCAGCTCGAGGCGGCCCGCGGCCAGAAGTTCGGCCAGCAGGGTAAGATACGGGGAGGTCACTAAGCGCGGGCTGGTAGCACGCAGACAACCGGGCAACCAGAGTCCTGGGAGACCGTACGGAACCACCGGTACCGCTCCGGCACTGACGAAGCCGCCGTTCAGAAGTTCGCCGCACAACATAGATGCCGCGATGACCTCAGCTCCTCCCTCGTGACCTTGGCGCCGCCTCGATGTCGACTATCTGCAAATACGCAATGATTTTCGTCCTGCAATCGCTCGTTTTTCGAATTCGAAATGTTTTTAAACTCGAGGGCACAGCATCCTTCGAAAAATCAACGTTCCGGCGACACGGTCCTCGATTGCTCCCGAAGCTGACGGCGCGAGTCGAGAAAATTAATTGCAAAACTTGCGCGCCAGGTTCTTCAAAGGTTTAACCGAGTAAGAAATAAGACGGGGAGGACGAGAGAGGGGGACAAGTGTTTCGCGACTTTTCGCGCTGAAAAAGCTTTACGAGAAGCTGAGCGAAGACGGTAACTAAGTTTGTTCGCTAACTGGCTGTATTTAGGATAACGGAAGTCGGTGAAAATTGCGAGGATAATTATATACGCGATGAAGGAATCGTTAACTTCGGTCGTCGCAAAATTAAGTTACAGAGAAAGAAACTACTTTTTGTGAAAAATAAAACTCCTCGTGTCTCTCCGCGTATATCTCGTTTCGCGCGAATAAGATTGCATCGGACAGCCGTTTCGTTAAACATGCACGCGGCGCAAATCCCGGATATCGTGTCTCCGGGAGAGACCCCAAGTCGTCGTCGCGCAAAGTGGCATTAAATATACAATTCTATGGACGCGCGTGAAAGCGCGGGGAGAGAAAGGGCTCGCGAATATAATAAACGACGCGACGGAGAACGAAATTTCGAGTCCGGTCGCTGTAACAAAGGAGCCTCGGGTAATACTAAACGCGAAACAACCGAAGGGAGGAACAATACGATCTCTCGCACAGAGACGGGCAAATGTGCACAATTATCGTGAAATATACGCAAATTAATCCCACCCATGCTAGGCTGGCAGGCGATGAAATACGAACCGAACAGAGTAACGAGAAGGCGGTGCCCCCGAGATACGGGGAGATAACGGGTGTTCGAAAACGAAAAGACAGTGATCGAGCTAAATCGAGTGTCGAATTGCATTTCAATTGACCGAACTTCGGTAGAACTTTGACTTTTAATTAAGTTGTTGACTCGATTGCTGCGATAAATTGTTTCAAGCAATAATTCTTTCGTAAATCCCCTTTGTTTTTAAATTTTTGTTATTGACGTTTGTTATTGCATTTCATTTGTCTGACGAAGCGTCGGTTGAAAAATATCTGAAATATTTAATACGTTTTGGACAAAATTTACGCAAATATTATTTCAAGTTACACAGTTTCAATCAATAAACGGTGTGCTGTTTAATCACTCGGGTAATTATCTTAAGAGCACACACGCAACGTCCGAGAAATTAAATTCACGTACCATTTTTTTTAACACGCATGTAAAACGAACTCGTGACGAACACAATACAGATTCTTTTTTTGTCGACACACAAAGTGTGTCACAAAAGATCGCGAAATTCTCTTTTTCTCGCACGTTCTTGGAGAGATGCGCAGACACGCTCGGTTGCGAGCAGCGACGATGCGGCACTGAACCGGCGCAAATGGAGCGTGACAGGCGAAAAACCGGAAATGATCCAGTGGGAGGAGAGGCTTTCCCGTGAAGTCTCTACCCACCACTCGCGGCATCGCATGACGTCAAGCTTAGCGCGGGTGTAAATGCGTCGAGTGATCTTACCAGATACAAGGCCCGCGGTAAACGCCCGATGCATGTCACAGAGTTAAATGACGAATCCGAGACTCAACGAGTTTTACGAAATATCAGAAAGCCGCTTTCGCACAAATCGATAAAAGAAATTCTCACACGGAATTGCAAATTACAAAAGGAAAAAAAACCATTGAAAAGAATAAAATACGACACAAAAGGTCGTTTTAAAATTTGGAAAGTGTCAAAACAAGTTACATGTAATATTTTATAACGTTTTCTGAATACAAATAAATAATTTAAAGAGACATTTCTATAAAAACAATCTACGAGAAAAGACGACTGTAACACATAGCTACGTTCCTGGGAACACGCACGTACACACACGCACATACATTCTTGATGCGGATAGTCGGTGAGTCGAATCAGAAATGAGAGACACGCAGCGAAAACATCTCCTCCCGTTAATCCGATCGCCTACGCACGAGTTCCTGGTGAATACCTTATACACGAGATTACATTATGTACATTTCATGCGTTTCGAAATTATGTCGTCGTCGAGATATTCCCGTCAACTTTGGCGTCCCTGAGATTCCGAATCGGAATTTGCGGCGCGAGGAATGTTCGCGTCCTCTTCTTATCTGCGGATCGGAGGGATCCTCCTTCGCCGAGCGCTGTATACACACGGGGGTAAACACGGGAGAATCCTTCGGCATTATATTTGTTACAATAACCGACGGAATGCTCGCGGCTTGCTTACGAGGCAGCGTGAATAGAGATTCCGCGCGCATCAGCGTTGTCGTGAAAATTACTCAGGTATAAGAGCCAGACATGTTTAATATCACATTCGTACAACCGGAATTTTACCTCGCGAAACGCAAACTCCGGGAGAGAACCTTCTCGATCATTCGGATATATATTAAAAAATTTACCCGTTTCGATTTCGGCTTGATTATAAGCACCGAATTGGTTATCGTCGTCGTGCGACGAGCGCAAATATTAGCAATACATTTCCGTCTGTCAATACGCATCGTGATATTTGCGCGCGTTGCAACATTGAAACAACAACGCAAATCATTATAACGTACGATACACGTGACGATTAACTTTAATCCCATGTTTTTGTTTTTTTGTCTGCTTTCAAGTTGTTCAATTAACAAAAACAACACAGTTTTACATAAATTTATTTTTAACAAGTTTTGACACGAGAGAGTTTCAAACAAAACTCAAAGGTTCAGAATTAGGATTGACGCGAGACATCGCAGAGTTTTATCTCAACAGACGCTAGATGTTTCGCGTTCACGCAAAGAGAAGAGAGGAAGTTCGCGATGAGCAAAGACATCGGCCAGGAGCGGCAGACGAACGGGCACCACAGTGACCACCAACATCTACCATCCACGGCTCGCATATTCCGAAACCGGAACAAACCTTACTCCTCTCCCGGAACCGCTCGCACGAAAACGTACGGCCGCTCGGCACGAGATATTATTCCGCTTTGCCATGGCCATCCATAAAGCCTTAAACACCGGTCTTAACCACCCTCGAAAACGGACCGTGATTTATACAAGTCGCGTCTCGCGCGGCGCACTAAAAATTTCACGACTCGTGGAATTCGGAGAACGTGAGATATTTCGTTGGGCGCGGCGGATTAACCGCAACTTTTCTTCTTTTTTTTTTTTGTCATTCCGCGGTTTCTCCCGTAATACAGCGAAAAAATACGAGAGCAGAGAGTGCGTTTTTCTTCGGGATATTCGCGCGACACTCGCGCGATTAAACGTCAAGGAGAGACGAAGCGCGCGAGCGCTTAACTGCGAGGACGATCCTCGAGCACGTACGCGCGAGAGATCCTAAAGGATCGTTTCCATCCCTCCCGGCGTCTGGGTAAACATCGTCGCCGCGTCGTTACCGGGTGCAATCTCGGTCGTACTCTTCGGGCGAAAATCTGGTGGCGAGGTGACTCGATATCACCTGGCGGCGGAAAATCGCGAGTCGCGAAAGAGGAAGGCTTATAAAATGATAAACCTAAGCCAGATAGATCGCGCGAGATATCGTCCTTTGAGCCCTGTAATACCCGGGCGCGGACTTTGCAATGGATTCCATTTGAATCCTTCTCCTCTTCCGCGCGCGCACGCGAACGAAAGAACGCGATGATAATCAAGATAAAAAAACTGTCGGAAACAGCGTTCTCGATATGCACAAAGAAAGACTTTGATCGAGAAGTTGACAAAGGAAAATTTGATGATCGAACGATTTTAATTAAAGCTACTGGTAGAAGTACAACGAGCGAATTTCATATTTCATAACTTTGTCGAGATGATTTTTAACTGCAGTTCACTTTCCGCTCTTCGGTCGCCGACGAGTCGCAAAAGTAAAAGTCGGATAATCAATTCGATTGGTTAGGTACTTGTTCGGTCGATTTCAAAGTAATATCCTTCAGATAGCTTTGCGCTGATTCAGTTTTTTTTTTTTTTAACAAACGAGAAATTCTCAGATCTAATAGAAAAAATGACTAGAAATAGATTTTCTCTCGTGTCTGACGGTCTTTCAAAGAGTTATATTTTCAAAGAATTCCATCAATTTATTATTTATAGAATACAAAGTATAAATGCGAATAGATTGCAAATATACGACGACCTGTAATTTAATTTTGCTCCCGTGCTAATAAATTAGCCTGAATGTTAAATTAAATTCCGAATTATACAGAATGATATTATTTCGTTCTGATGCTCACAAAAATCGTATTTCCATTCGTTGAATTTACTTCCGCATTAACGAGAATTACATTGCCAAAATACAATGTTAAGTACCTACATTGTATAAGGCATAATGATGTGATACGATGTTAATTATTCCGAAATACTGCTCGTTTTTTCCTCACGTTGAGAGTTTTCCGAGCGCTTGCTGCAACTCCGTGTGTTATACGTAGTTTAAACTTTTTATTACATTTTTGCCGTTTGGCCTCGCGCAAGCACGAATACTAATTTGTTTCAACTTTTCGTCTGTCAATTATATATCGCGGAAGTAAAAAAAAAAAAAAAAAAAGAGAATTTCACTCTTCGAGAAATATTTATCCAACAATTTTGTGAACGCGGTAATTAACTCCATTTTCTCTCAGTTTCACAATATAACACTGTATAAAATTGTGCAATAAATATATTGTACATATTTTCTCTTCTTCTTTTTAAAGAAAATGCAATCTGTAAATTAATCTCGCGATACATAAGTGCGTGCGTGTGCGTGTGTGTGTGATTTTCTTCGAGCTATCGAGTCGCAATGTATTTCCGCGGAAAAAGAAAACGAAGAGCGAAGACTCGCGGAAAGGATATATTCGACGTCGCTCAAGAAAGTGAACGGGAACGTGCCGTCGGAGATCTCGGGCGAATTTTTCACCCCAGAACTTCCTCTCCGTCAGCTCGTTGATTACATTAGGGGCGAGAACAGTCCTCCCCTGCGGCGCGCACACAGCGACAGAATTTTCCAAATCGAAGTCAGAGAGAGCTCTTCTCCGACAAGAATCTTGCCGTTAAGATTTTTTCTTTTTTCTTTTTTTTTTTATTTTATTTGAATGCAAATGGCTAGTTTCTCTCATCCTCCTCGACCGTCCCTTTATCACTCGAGTGAGAACGGACAGATTTCGTGTCTCTCAGCAGAAATGCAATCCGGTGCGCACACACACTCGAGATCGACATTTTGTAAACCTCAGCGCGTAAACCGCACACATTCTTTCTCTCTCGTACGTTCATCGTAAAGGGAGAATTTTTTTGTTTAACGTGTGCTTTATACGAGCGCAATCGCGCGAATCGATCCCATTTACCCTTCGTGCCTTACCGAAGGCGCGCGGTAAAACACAAAAGGAGTTCGTAATATTTCTTTTTTCTCTCCTTCAACCCTCCTCTCCGAACGTGATCTGTAACTCTTCTCGATTTTTTTATTATCCCTTCGAGAAAATCTTCCGTGCTCTTCTTCCTTCTTCGTGTTTTACAGTAATCAATCTTTACCGCTTTTATGTGTCTTTTTTTTCGCGAGATAATCTCGTCGCGCGTACGACGAATTTTACTGGTCGAGAATAACAGTTTGAGCAACTTCCGCAATTCGGAGATGTTTGTCATCAACGTTCGGGATCTCTCGTGGTTTACGAACTCGTCAGGCAGCGAGCCGTGTCGTTAAAGTTTCAACCGTCCGTGGACATGCGCGCGCGCGCACGCGGCGTGTACAAGCGTGGAGTCCTCTCCAAGTTAAAATGGAGCTCGTCGTGTGCATCGCGCTGCCGCCGCCGCGCGGCCTCAGGTAAGGCGAGACGTAATTTACTGGTTTCTGCTTGTTACAGCGACCGCACGTCGACGTGTCGCCGGCGTTTTCTCGTAAAGTCGACAAACTCGACGTAATTTTATCCCCTCGTCTTCAGATACGGCCTTCCTCCCTACATGTATAGTACATAACACCGGCTTTCTGTAACCGGTCCCTTTCCCCTTCGGCCAAATGAGATTTTACTCGACGCGGACTCCGAGGCAGGTTCCGCAGAACACGCAACACGGCTACGCGCGCGGGATCACAGGATGAAACAATTTATGTAATCTGACTCGGTGATCTCGTCAGCCTCTTCTTGCGGTTTCCTTGTCCGCGAGAGTTTTGCAGATAAAAAAGAAAAAGGGCTATTCGAGTTATCTCTCTGTATAATATTTCGTTGATTCAATTATTTCATTAATATTTTAATTATCCGAACGTATCTCAAATAACGTCTCGATTCTGTCTGCGAATAATCATTTCCTAGCTCTCGCGACAACACTTCCGATAACAATTTCACAAGATTATTAACCGTTAGAGTGCTATGCAGCGCAAAAGCGCGATAGTTTGTATCGAAAATTATTAAAATTATTATTATTATTATTATTATTATTATTATTATTATTATTAATTATTAAAATTGATTGATATTTGTCTAAATGAGAGTGTTTTATTTGAC
>QVNV01007999.1:0-15886 GCA_014825455.1 Pseudomyrmex pallidus
CTCTCTCTCTCTCTCTCTCTCTCTCTCTCTCTCTCTCTCTCTCTCTCTCTCTCTCTTTTTCTCACGCGCCCGTTACGTCGACGTAAAACTCGCGCAAAAATAGAACGTATGAGCAGCGCGCGGCCGGTCAAAATCGTTCTGAAAAAAGTTGCGGCCAGAAAGTTTCGATACATATATATAGGTCGTCAAAAAATTCCGGGCAACGCCAGAGGGGCCCTCGCGCGTGTCTGCCATCCACACAGCGTTGGCAAAAGTTCGAGAGCCGGTGAGCCGAGAGCACAGCAGCAACAGCTTTGTGCCTCTATGTCGCGCGCAGCTTTTCATTAAATGCGCGCGCACGCGTCGCCTTAGTGCGTCGTTCGCATTTTTGACGTATTCGAAAAAGCAAAGCTCTTCGCTGCACGCACACATAATTCTAATAGACATGCGCGTTTTTTTTCTCCGAGATCGGACGATGTCGCGAAAATCGCACACGTGCGAAATATCTGAATTTAATAAGTCATGCGTTTCTCTTTTTCCTCACGAGCGCCAGGTGCTTCGGTCGTAAAAGCGACCGCAAGCGTCAGCAGTACATGTTTTTCTATTTTAACAATTATAGAAGCGAATTAACAGAGCGAATTGATATAAAGGATCGTCGGACACGCGCGCGCGCGCGCGCCGGTGATGGTCGCGTGCGAAAATTCAATGTGACACGCTATAGAACGATGTATAACAATCGACAAATTCAACAACGCGGTTGCTTTGTTGCGAGAGACGAGCAAGCGAATGCGAACAACACACGCCTTAGCGCGGACGCTATGCTGACTTTCGTGCTCGTCGAATTGCACGGTTTCACCCGAAAATCCAATACGCTCGATTCTGACGGTCCAATACGCCTCAGTAATTTAAACAGAAATCTATATGCTAGATCCCGCCGTAAGACCGTCTGTTTCAGGCTAGTTTAGCGTGTGCAAATTCGATTTCAATGACAATCGTTTTACTTGCGATCTTTCTCTTTCTCTCTCTCTCTCTCTCTCTCTCTCTCTCTATCTATCTATCTATCTATCTATCTCTCTCTCTCTCTTTCTCTCTGTCTTGTGGTAATTGGAATGGAAACTATTACTACAAGTACTATGGAATTGTGTTGAGAACTTTAGATTTTAGTCGAGTGCTGCCATATTGTGTGTTATAGAAGAATCAGGAAGTTGAAGTTCCATATAAATTCGAATTGGACCTAATTTCTCAAGTAATTTAGAACTCGTCTTACAGTTAAATAGAACTTTAACAAAGTTAGCTGTTTGGGAAATTATTATTAAAAAAAAAAAAAATAAAAACATTGTATAACATACAGAGAACGTCACACTCGCGCGAAAACATCAGCGTTACAGATCGTGCGATCATAAGATTCGAAAATCACGAAAATGTTTTCGTTTTAACTTGCAGCAAAACAGATTTTGTGAGATTCAAAAAATGACGCGCGTACAAATATGTAAAATACTTTATAAAAAAGGTTTATTATCAAACACGCAAATTCGATGCATATGTAAAATTATTGTGTTAATTTAAGACCGTTTGTTTTTACCTCACAGGTCACTGGCAATCAAGGAACGCAATCACTTCAGAAACTCGCTGCTCTGCGCTGGTCATCAACGTATAAACAGTGCATAGATTGAATCCCTGTGGGCCATTTCTAAGCTCAGGTTGGTTGAAACACTTGTTGAACGCAGCGAACTCCTAATAATCCTCTAACCAAAGTGTATGCTTCATATAACACAAATTATTTTGGTCGATGATGTGTGATTACACGTGTGACGTCATGTAATTTTTTTTACGACTGAATTACTGCCTCAGTGAACTTGGAAATCACTGAATTTCACGCACCTATATATATCGCGAGATTATGAAATAAAACAAAATTCACCACATTGTTTTATATATTTTTTCTAAGTAGATTTAGAAACTCTTTTTCACTTTTTTGCTTTTAATATAATCTGTATCGAAATTCTTTGTAAAAAACTAATTTTATAGATAATTCAGTTTTGAACTTTTCTTTCTCCTTTCAAAGTTTTTAATTTCTCAAAATCCATTTGTCCTAAAATCTTCAATATTCAATTTCCAAACTTCTGCATCTTGAGGAAAGAGAGAGAAAGAGAAAAAGAGAGAGAGAGAAAGACAATAAAAATCTTTCCTCTACATTTTGTGATTCATCAAAACTTTACAACATCCACGAAAAGCTCCGGATGTATCACGTTGCGCACGCAAAAACAAGAGCAAAACAGTTGTCGTTACAGCAAACGAGCTCCGCGAGATCGCAGTCGGTGCAGTAGGCACGTATGTGGCGCGTTGCGACTCGTTAAAAGTGCAGCGCGGCGTAGCTAAACTACAGAAGTCAATAAAGAGGTTCGGTTAGGTGCAGTTATCGCGCGGAAGAGGAGCAACAAAATATTTCCCGCTTTAACCCGCGGACTTAGCGACTCCGGAGGCGAAGTTTGCGAAGTAATATTAGATTACTTGCACGCGGCAACGTGAGCATTTTCGTACGTCACGCCGTACATTATCGATGCTTTTACCCGCTAACGACGGGCTTTTAGAGAGACCGCTCCTCTCGTCGCGGGATATCGTAAGATATCTGCGCGATTCTCCGCGAGGACAACGACGACGACGAATGACACGCGAACGTCGCGACATCTTGGAAAAATGTCGAGGGGATTTCCCCGACAACGCAACGCAGCGCGGTCAAGCGCAACTCTCTCATACAAACGCGCCATTAAATATCTCATAAATGTATTGCATGCACGCGCGTTCCGAACTTTCCGAAGGAGAAGTGCGTGTATCGACGGGGCAACAGCTGGAACATTAACCTGGATACATGCACGAACATACATGCATAAAGTTTGTTCCCGTTCGCGCCAATCTCAGTCTCCCGACCAGCCATTCGATCAATCCGCTTCGTACAATAAATTATAAAATTGATTTTATATTGAAAATTTCTTTGCGCGCATTTTTTCCCTCCCGACAGAATGGGGAGTTGTAAAACAGCATCACTTTAGAAAAAAAGCTTCACAACAAAGCTGCTGTACATATAAAAAACTTTCTGTGAAGACCGTGTAAAGTACTAAAAAAAAAAAGAATAGTATATTATTATGTATTTAACAGAGGCGCGTGTTACAAAATTATAGATTATGTGTTACAAGCACATAACTGATTTCCTTGAAGTTAAATCCGTTACAAAAGTGTTAAATAAGCAACGAAGGTAACAAACACACGACGACAAGGTAACAAAGCGAAAGATAGACTAATAACGTTTTTTTTTATTTTTTTTTATTTTTATACGCTCATTCTATTGATAAAACTATATCAAGTTTTTACGCAAGAACTGCGGAGAATAATATTTTTTTTTTGTTTGTTATTAAAAACCGCGTTAGAGCGCATTGGTGCCGGAAACAGTTTAAAGAGACTTCATAGCTATATTAAAAACACTTCCAAACTTATTTCAAGTTCCATCTTTTCAGAAAGGAGTCTCTTGCATCGCATTAATCTCTCTAAGTGCATGATTACGCTACTCTTGTGTACCGCTAACAAGCAACAAGCGTCATCGTAACGCCTCTGTTACATTTTCTGATATGTGAGCTATGTATATTGTCCCGAAGTTTCCAGTGCCAGAGAGAGAGAGTGTACGCGCGACCGGCTAAAGGAGCTATTACTGTATATTGTATATGTGTGTTGACGACGAAGTGTCTGTCATCTCGCGTTTAATTAATTACACGCGAGAACTTAACGTCGCGCAGGCGTGTTTGCCTCGGCTGGCGGTGCTTACGAGACGCGATACCACCACGTTCGCGCCTCGTTACAAGCGGTACGAGCCGACTACTACCGTTGTAATTAGATTTATGGTCATGCTTTGGTACCGCTTAATTCTTCGCACCATAACAGTTGGCGGATGGTTTATAGTTGCGCCCGGCTAATGTTGACCGACATGGACCGAGAGAGGAAACGTAGAAACGCACGTAGCTCGCGTAGAGAGAAAGACCGATTACACGAACGTAACACACAAGTTCCGTGTAATCGCGCATTAGTTTCCTTTCGTGTAATTATAACGCAGCAATTAGTCAGCACGAGAAAGCGGGCCACGCCGCCGCGCGCCGCCGTGCCGCGGCGTAAACAGCTGGCGCGACTTTGTTTTCTTTCTCCTAAGAAGCTTCTTTCGCTCTGTGACCGCGCTGCTGTTGCGGTTGAAAGTTTTATGAGCTAACACATTTTCGCATTTCATTTTTCACAGCACTCACACGGCGTTTTTCTTTTCGCGCGAGAAAGACTTGACATCATCCGATTTCAACTTTTCTTTTCGACTTAAACTTTCGGAAGTTTTTGATTTTGTGTGTGTGTGTGTTTTTTTACGCAAAATATAAATTACAAAGTTTATTATTACACTTTTTATATACTGTTTGGAACTTTTCGGTTTTAATATATTTTTTATCCGTAAAAGTATATATTATATTTCTTCGATATAAATTCAAACTATTTGATATAAAGCGCATGTGTGCGGGTATGTACAAATAGTATGAAATTACTGTTCAATATATGTCTTTGCCATGTTATATATGACGTAACAATTACCGAGATATATACATACGTATCTGTTTGCGAGCATAATTACGTGCTCGGAAAATCCATTTTAGAGACACGACAACGAATGATATGCGTTAGCAGAGAAGCTCTAATAACTGTGACCATGACTATTCATTTGCCCGTTGTATTCGTGTACAGAAAATCCACAATGGTATTTGTGTTACCGATTAGCAAATTAGCTTAATGTAATTCCCGGAGTTCTTCGGTTACGCTAATAACGGTATAATCCCATATACACGGCCGCAAAACGCAATGGCGTTTGCAATTTTGCTATAACTCTGCGGCGATTCGATTCGTATCGTTTCTCTGCTGTAATCATATACTGCGGGATGTAAATGTTTGAAGGATATAAATAAAATGACTGCGCGCGCACACGCAACAAGTATACAAGTGAGTATGATAGAAAGTTCGCTACGTTTGTTTTTGAAAATAGAGAAAAACGAAAAGATGCGCACAAAACGAACACTGCGAAACGTCAGTTACAGACATAGCGTCCCAATCAAACACGAATTGGACACAGTTCTGAACTGGCACGATCTGAGACGAACACATGGCAGTCTCAATCGAATACAACAAGAAGCGGACGCGTAACGGGCCCAATCGGACACAAAACAATCTCGATCGGACAGAGTTTCAATCAGACACATAACACAAACAACGGAATATCACAATATATAGCGCTTGTTAATGTTTTAATGTCGTAATGACGCAGATTGGACTGAGTTAGGTTTTTTCGGAGAAGAAATGCAGGAAGATAGGCTCCGCTCTTTCCCCAAATTACATGTGTACACACGCATACAAAAATGACATACGAGAACAAAAAAAGAAAATCTTCAAAAAGATAATCTTTGTAATATATCTAATTTTCTTCTTGTGTTCCATTGTATCTGATTAGGTTTATCAAATATCCATTGCTATAAGTGTGTCCGATTGGGAATGTCCAATTGGGCCATCCATTTCAGATTGTCCGTTTGGGACTGTCCCATTTGTTCTGCGCATCTGAGATTCACTCGAGAAAGACATTATCAAAATTGTAGAATAAGTAAAAATACATGCTTTGATTATCTTGAGCGATCCGCTTTTAACATCAACAATTAAAAACATTTTTTTAATGAAAGGAGTACTTTTTACTCCGCTATTTTTAATCGTTGTTGAGAAAAACGTGGTGAACTTTTTATCAGACTTACCCTCTGTACAAGCTGCATTTAACGTTTGCGCGTTCTTTCTTAAATAGAGTAAAAAAAGAAAACAAAATAGAGCGAATCGGATTAACGCTGATATCTTGAAAAAAAAAAAATAAAATGTACCGTACTGTTAATATCTATATATAATGTCGAGATTGCAAAATATTCAGTTAACTTTTTTACTTGTAACTCCTTTCATCTCATTTCACATCTCGCGTGACACTTATCCAATCAAACTTCAACGTTGCACGTAGGAAATCGCTGTTACGCGATCAGCATATTTCAGAGCATTTATATATGAAAATGCTAGCTTTTCACCTTCTTATTCTTAACCGAAAATTACATGAACGACGTTTCTATTTTCCGTTGCAGAGGTAACATTCGCGATCTAAAGAGATTTGCAAATGAAAATGCAAACGGAATATATATATGTCTCTGCAAATTCTGTGACTTTTTATATTAGTTTGTAGTAAATAAGTGCAAAATTGCTACGAAAATGTCACGTAATAAGTGCAAAATCGCAAACTACTAAAAAGAATCAAGCTTCATTTAAAACTGTTTACTTTGCGACAGAAAATATGTACGTGTATGCGTGCATAAAAATGACGCTTTAAGTTCAAAGTTGTCAGCAGAACTTTCAAACGATGTGTCCGCATTTGCAACAAGATCGAATTTATTTTACGACCATGTTCTAAGCACCGGAGAGGAATAAGAGGGACATAAAATAACGAATAATCGTCATAAACCGTAGAAAACCGTCGCACTCCAGATCAAGAGTGCTCGTTCTTTTCAAACTATATTTCCGCGCGACACTTCGCGCAACACACGCAGATTTATAAAACCGACAATTCGCGGAATGAAACATTTCGCAGTAGAAAAATAAAAAAAAACCGTCTGTCTCGTCTCTTTGTTCTTTCCGGTTTTTGTTCTGTTTTAAATCCACCCCGGGAGGGATGGAGTCAAAAATACTATTTGTCGATTTTGTGGCGTAGCGAGAAACGCTGTATTCGTACGCTATAACCCGGCATCGCAAACGAGCGATAGCAATTTTGGCCGGGGCCAAACGCGTTTGCTTTTAAAATTATCACGGTCGATGGCGTTTGTATGAGCGCGGGCGTTCGTGCCGCGCGAACGATTATGCTAGCAATGGTTCACGTTGCGGGATTATGCTGCGAGTCTGACGCACGACCGACGACGCACGATAGAGAACGACGAGAACGAAGTGAATGTCGGTTCGCCGACGATCGTAATGTCACGCGTCACGCTCGGAACGTCATCCGCGCACCTTGCGTGCGTCTGTTACGTGATCAATTCGATACTCCGGAGCGTTTTAACGGAGAGATTACACGCTTTTTGAGACGCGTATATATTTCATGTACTACCTACCTATGTGATTGTCGTACGCAAACTCTCGCCTTGTTAGAAGCGATAGAATTCAAGAACTTTGTTGGAAGACAGCAAAGTCTTGATCGGTGACTATCACAATTGCGGATTCAGCTGTGATATCCCAAAGAAATCGAGACGTGAAAGTAAAAATGTTAATTGTGTATTTTATTTAAAACACAATAATTTTTTTTGTTGAATAATTTTTGTGTTGTCGCGTTTTTTATTTTAATAAATTCATAGTTTCTCTTGAGATAAAAATGAAATATAAAATTCCTTGTGTATTTTATAAAATAGCGCAAAAATAAACGGATAATTTTATTTATTCTTCGAAATACACAAAGAGACTCCAAAGATTCGATGAGCGCATTGAAAAATTCATTGCCAACGAGAAGCTATCTCGTGCTTGAACGCGACGCGTTATTAACTCGCAGAGCTGATCGGCTTAACGCGCTCTTTGATATTCATGCCATAACGTAAGTGTTACGAGCGATAGCGCATCCTGTGATGTCATTAGTATAATACTTGATTATTTTTAACTTAATATCAATAATGGAAAAAAAAAACGAAACTCTTTTGCACGACGACGGAGTCTTTTCGCAAGCCAATACGCTTCATTATTCTAAAACGTCGCGCAAATTTCGTTTGTTACTTTCGAATCCGTTTCGAAATCTTTAGATTTTGACCGATAGATTTTCTCAGATTAAGCGACGATAAATGAAGCACTCGCGTCTCTCTAATCTCTCTACGGGGATTTTATAAAATCGGAAAAACTTGTTACATTCATCTCGGAAACGAAATCGACTCGGAGACTAGCGAAGTAATATCATATTACATCGAAATACCTGTTGCGTTGGTCTCATTGGCCACATTTCGTTCACGATTCACTGACAAAAACCATTAAATTGCAGACACAAGACTTTTACGAGAAAGGTCTAATATCGAGTGAACGATTATTCTGCTCTTTCATTTTGCTTTGTAACAGACTCATAATTGTCAACTCAACTTCGAGAACGTCGAAGTTCTTAACACACATTCGATTTATGCTTTTTTTTTTAATGAGCTATTTAACAGTTTTGCTACTTTTTTCTTGATACAACATATGCATCTTGTGATTTTATAAATACGTAACTTTGTATATAATATAACAGAACTACATAAATATAGTGAACATAATTTTTAGTACAATCCTTTTTCTTTTAACCCTAGAACACGCACGCAAAAAAAGTTCCCTAAACCCGCACAGGGGGGTCATGGTGACCCCACAAAAGTTCAAACAGCTGTAACTTGCTGAAAACTGAACGGATTTGAAACCGTACCATATCTAGAAGTTTTTGTTAGAGTCTCTAGTTTAAGAATATTTATATTAAAAAGTGTTTTAAACAATTAAAAAATTATTAGGAACAAAAATATAAAGACTTTTTGAGAAAATCAGAAAAACCAATTTTTTGGGATCATATTGATGATCCTATGTGCGTGTTCTAGGGTTAAAAGAAAAAGCGCACGTTTGAATTTACAAAACATGTGCTGATAGAAACAATATCTTTAAATAAATTTTTTATCACAATTTTCTTACACTATGCCACATTTTTAAAATTTGTCGGCTAAACATTTATTAAACTGTATTAATTACACAATGTACATTAATGTTACATAATGAGTTAGAAACTTTTTTATCACATTTTAAGAGAAATCAAAATATTTTTCAAATGAAAACTAACATATAAACAGTGTGAGGTGATAAATAACTGAGTGTAGAAATAATCTTTTCTTTTATGGAGAGATATATAATGTAGGATCCTTTTGGAATTCAATTGTTTAAATAAAAGAAATTGTTTATTAAATTATGATAAGTTTAATTAATTAAACATAGAAACTTCTACACGTGATATTTTTCAAGGACATAAAGTTTGTATTAGAGCGCACAGTTTTTTCAGTTGTTTTTATTTTGTCGACAAATGCGGATTTTCTGTTAGGTTTCTAGTCTTACATCTTTTAATTGTTACTTGTTTTGCTGTTAGATCTTATCGATAGTTAATCAACACTCTGAAAAGGGGAAAAACGAAAAATATTCATCTCTTCCTCTCTAGAACGTACAAAGAATATATAGTCTCGTGAGAATTTTCAGCCGTTATGATAGCTTCGAAAACATATGATAGCTAAAATATATGTATACCTATACTATGAGATTTCAGCTCTTACAAAACTTTCGAACAATAACCGCACGATATCAGCAAAACTGTCAAAGTATTTTACAAAATGCAGCTTTCTCGTATGGTTACGCACACATTTTTTCCAATCTGTATTTCCCGTTCCGCACAAATATGCTATTTCTAGCACAAAAGATATTATTCCGTTTTTTCTTTATGCCATTGTTTCAACGGTAATTTTAGCTATTCTCCTTAAAAAAAAAAAAAAACAAAAACAAAAACAAAACCAAAATTAAAAATGAGACAATTCACAGACGGAAAAAAGATTTCCGATATGTAGAAGAAAAACTTACACATAAATAGAAATAATCAAAAATATAATAGAATGTCTTCCGTAACGATTTCTCATATGTTTAGCATTAGATTGCAATGTGAGCAAAATTTAAAATTGTGAACAAAAATAGACCCAACGTTCCGCACAAATGCTTGTACTGAAACGTTGTATACACTGTTATGTTAGTATGATTGCATTGTGAAACTTTTTCTCAACTTTCGCATGCCATATATACATATATCTCTAATACAACTGACTGCCTTTGCGTGACCCATTTTGTTATAAAGAGAAGATAAACACCCGGCGCTGAAAATACAAAATGTCCGTCAACACTTTTCAACAAATCGCTACTTTATTCCAAATGTCGTTGCACGACGTTGATGCATGCTAATAATAACTCTTTCAATTTTCTTACACACGTTGCACGTACGAGAAATATCTACAAAGCCTTGCCCTGGCAAAGTTAAACCAGTAAAACTTTTGCGCTCGCAACACCATGTGTACAAATTATATTTCCGGACATAATACTAATACTAATACTGATATTGATACTGATATTGATACTAATACTGATACTGATATTAATACTGATACTAATACTGATGTTGATACTGATACTGATACTGATACTAACAACAACAATAATAATAATAATATCTTTATTAAGAATGCAACAACATAAGTAAAAAACTGTAAACAGGAATAACAAAAGTTATACATAGATCTGATAAACAAGGCTACAGCTAGTAAGAATGACACTTGAAATTTACAAAATAAAAATAAATAAATAAATAAATAAAAATGAAAAATGTCTCGAAAGAAATTTAATGTAAAGTCGAGAAAAAACTAATCGCTAATTAAAATGAGCAAATATACATAAAAATGTAGCTGAGCAAACAAGAAAAAAAAATGTTTTAGTCTGAATATTGGTCGAAAGCGAGTTGGAAAATTTATATGCCAATTATATTTTTATATAATTGATATTCAGAGCGCAAACCAGTTATCACCAAGTTGCAAATACTACGGAAATTGTACGTATTTGATATAAGCAAATCATTTGCGCCATTTGGCATTCTTAAGTGGCATTTTCCCAGAGAAATTGCGCTTTAATTTTCGCGCATATCAAATCGACGAATTTTCCCGCAACACACTATTTACGAAAACAAATCGCGAACATTCGCACGCTAGCCTGACAAATTTTTGTTAGCTTCCAATTTTATAGAGCAACAGGTAAAAGAGAAATACAGTAGGTATGGCAGGCGAGAAGTGAATCCAATAGGTGCTTTATATCTCTTATATCTCACGTACACGAAGCGACTGCTTAGAGAGATTTTTAGAATTCCAGAGGATTCGACAATTTATCTCCGAGTCGCTGGGTCTTTTGACAGTTTAAAATTGGAAAATTTTTTTTTTTTTTTTTTTTAATTATGCGTTACATATGACGTACCACATCAAATTATTATTTTAAGATGCAAAATTGACAGCGTAAAAATAATGCATATGTTTGATAAATAATATTTGATATGACAACAGTTGAAACTACTTAATTATTTTTCATACGTGTTCTATAAACCGTTCCATAAACTTTCGACAAACCTTCCCCACACACACGCACAAATTATCTTTTTTTTGTAAACTGGAATTTATGCGGCGCCGCAATACAATTCCAATAATTCCGAACATTAACGTTACTGTATTTTCTAAATATCTATTTAAACATACATCGCATTCATCTACTTGCTGGTTTTGCTTTCAATTCAGAATTGTACAACGAAAGCCACAATGCGCGAAAATTACAGCAGATTTCAATTTCCAGTTGGATAATTTGACCAAATGTAATCAACATGTTAGATCTGAACGAATCGAAAAAGCGACCTCATACATGTAGAAGTTTTCCCACAAAGTTTTATAAATGCAATTGCGGCTGTCTTGTAGTTAGTACCATTTAAAGTTTTCAAGCATTTTATCGTAGGAAAGATCGAATTACACTTAAGAAGCGAAAGTCATAAATACTCTAAAAGTATCCGTTTAATCTTAAGGATCGAATTGCGCGAGCATCGTGACGGTCACTGAACACTTGCGAGCATCCCTATTAATCTAATGATATAGTATATAACACGTACAACTCAGACTAATCGAACGAGTTTGCAAATCGGGCGCTCTAATCCAATAAAAATTAAAGTAAACAGATGAAACTCTTCCACAATTGCGAGAAAATTGTTTCCTCGCCGACCGGCGAAGTTTTAAGCACCAGTTTAAATGCCAGTGAATCCACGCCATAAATTTCAATCAGAAGACATTACACACATTCGCGTGTCATTTCGTTTAATGATATTTTTTTACCATCATATATTTCAACAAACTAACGCAAACACGACGAACATCGTCAAACAGAGTTTGTTCGTTAAAAATTTATTGGGATTTAACGCACGGAAATATAAGAAATAAAAATTTCTCTCGTAAAATTTTGATTGATTTGACTTGCATTTTTATTTCTTTGACATTATTATACGTCGAAATTGTCACAGTAGTATTTAATGCGTTATTTAAGGAAATGAAATCGAAATCGTCCGGATTACATCAATCATGACGTGCCCGAGAGTTAGACACGTGTGTCGATGATATTTCGTGATTATCGTATTAAGTGACTATGATTAATGGGATATGATGGATCCATTTCCAGACTGCTGCTTGACAAACTGTCGGTAGGATTTCGGAGCAATTACACGCGCGGATAGCCTCTGATATGTCAAAGCAGTCGAGAACGTGTGTATTACTCGATCGCGTCCAAAGACACTGGATTTCGGCATAAACGCGCGGTTCCGCGCATACGCGAATACGGTTACCTCTAAGGTTACACGTACACGTTACGTACACTCCCGCTTTATGGATTAGCATATAACATATGTGTCCCAGATTCCGCAATAATGATCCGTCACATTGATCCGCGCCAACAAACTTACACGTTGCTCACATACAGTAGCTCCAAAAAGTATTTGTACACTTACATTTGATAACAATACACACAATAGTTTGGGGTTGTATGTCTTATAATAAAGTTGGAAATTTAACATTTATCGAAGAAATTACATGAATGCTCGAAGGCGTATCGAATGTGTCGCGAGATATTTTACTACAGATTGCAAGATTAAAAACTTGTTTTGTATTAAAAACTTCAAATGAATTGTGTATTTCTCTAAAACGCTAGTGTAACGAATACTTTTTTGAGTATAAAATTTTCGTTTTTTTTGTTTTTTTAACTTGCTTCAATTACAACATTGAGAGTTCTTGAAAAATACACTGCTTCCGTACATCATCAGGCATTATATATAGACACATTTTGTATTGATATATTATTTCATTATATAGAGATATTTTTAAAAATGTGGGTGTACAAATACTTTTTGAATCCACTGTGTGTGAGAAAATAAATACGCGCGAGTTTTGGAAAAATGAAAAAATCGTTGAATGTTATTATTACGTTTGGTCAGGCGTGTTGTCTGACAATTAAAAAAGACAAAAATACAGAGAAAACTGCAAACATTAAATTTTGTGAACTTGCTGTCAACGTTAAATGCGCGCGAGATTATTCCCCGTGAGAAAAACTTTTTTTCTCCGAAGAATGTGACAACATACACGTGAAAACGAAAATTGGAATCGTCGTTATGCGTGAAAAACTTTATTGTAAGTATTTTTTCGCTTCATCCACAAAGTTTAATTAAACAGTCTCGCGAGACAGCTAGGTCACATTCGAAACGGGAAAAGATTTTTTGCGTGCGCAAATTGTTTGACACAATCACCACACGTTGTCGAGATTCTTTTTTTTGTTTTGCGCGACTTTAGATGCGAAGAGATTTCGCGCGTAATAGAACGCATACGATAACGAACTGGTGTTTCTAACATCGAGATACAATGTATGCCGCATTACACGCGCGATGACGAAACCTCCTTATCGCGTTACGTTGTATGTACTCTGCAAACGTATAATGTAATGTGGTTATGATGCCGGGAAAGTGCATAAGTGCAGTCAGGTGCAACAAAGAGTATGCATATCGCATATATATGTGTGTGTGTGTACTTTATGCTGTATACATCCTTTGTGGTACACATCTGCCACCATATCGGTATACACCTACGCCTCAAAATATAGTGATGTATAATGTAGTACAGACAGTGTTTTCTCTCAATTTTCGTGACGCGCGGGTGTCTGGAAAGGGCTTTTCACGTGTGAGAGCTCGTTGTCAAAACGAGCGTCACGTAATCACGTTTTGCGTATGTAGTATTCTCTCTGTGAGAAGTGCGAAAGAATCACTGAGATTTACGGAAATGCGCGTTGAATGCGAACATACCGAAGCTTATTTTTTCTTTTTTATTACCTACTACAGTAAAAATGATGCAATCGAATATTTTTTTTAAATTATAAAGCAAGTAAATTCGAACATTTGACAGAAAGAATTGCTAAATAGATGCATTCGAATCTACGCGGATATTAGGCAAATTTCAGCGATTAAAATTCAAACGGGCTTCCGATTATCTTTGCAACCGAGTTTCTTTGAACGAGAGACTGGCTATCGGAGGGGTTGGATGTTCCTCCGCGAGAGAGAACTTGCAAGTAGAATTAAATGCACTATCAAAGATACTTCTACAATAATACCGTCTAAGGAAGAAGGAAGCAAAAGATACAGAATTATCTCGACAAAAGAGGCACTTGATATCTCTTGGAGATTCCTACGTACGAACAATTGCAGCAGGTTGCGCAACGACGCGCGAAATGATGGCGCTTTATCTGTTTCGAGCACCACGCGCGACTCCGGGCTTTTAATCTTATATAAGCGGCATATCTTACTTTAGTCACCGATGATGTCACACACAAACAGGATAGAGGAACGCGACAATGCCGAAAATGCTCGGTCTTATCGAGTTTCGCTCGTCGACAGAGACGAGCAACGCCACCGTCACCTTTGAGAATTGCATCGCGTTGCGCGATGATTTGCACGCGCAGTTGCAAAAGCAAACCGGCGGTGTATTTTCGCTCTTGGCTTTTCTTCGCGGGACGATTATTTCTCTTCTTTTCTTCTTACTACCGTTCTCGCATTTATCTCGATCACAGTCCCGCGCGCACCAGTCGACCACCGACGTTTCCCACTGTCGAATGCCATCCTTCCGACGATGCGTTCAAGCTGTCTAACACGGCGGATTATTAATCGCCGTATCGTTTTAACCACGTTCAAGTAGAAAATTGGATTTCGTCTCTCTCTCGCGCGCGCGCGCGCGCGATACTTGTCGTCGGCACGCACGTCTTGATAAATCGTCATGAACTTCGTTTACCGACGTTATATGTCAGCCGACCTGCCGCCAGCGCGATGTGTACATTTATAATATTTTCAATCCACGTCATGTTTACCGTGTCGACGTAATAACACACGCCAGAATGTACCGTTCATCAGGATATTAGCTTCCGTTATTAAACAGCATACATACGTACACGTCGGTAAAACACAACAAACGGCGAGCTAGTGTTCATCGTGAAATATTGTTTACGTCATGCCGCATCCAACCGCGAATAAAGTTCGCTTGAAGAAATCTTAAAGGTTTTTCTGTTGCGCTATATTACATACATGTTCAAAATTTCAAGTGCAAAAGTGCGTTTGCGCAAATGCTTGTACTTGTAATGCAATATCTGTGGTTGCAAGAAAACATGCCGCATGTCGCATATCATCACTTTCGAGATAGGTATTGATGTTCAAAGTTTTAAATACAAATTTTTCTATTTGACGAAGTCGGTTTTTTTATGATATCTATGTTGACTATCTTTAATTCGACTATTAAATAATATTCATAAGAAAAATATATACAAAAAACTCATTTGTTTGTGCGAATTTTTTGGACTTACGTTGGTTTGCCTGATACATAATTTTTTTCATCATTTAAGATGTGTTTCCGTTCATTTTTTCTTCATAAATACGTGAATCTTAAACTTTGCAACTCAACTGTCGCAAAAACTTGAATTTTTTGAAATTGTAACGTGACGTTTTTCCTTGCGACCACAGATATATATACTCCGAGTAGAATTGCTATATTAAGGGGATTCTACAGTAAGTTTGTTTTATCGATAAAACTCAATTTTTTGAGTTCCCCCTTCCTCTTTCCCCACTAATTCGCCCTGTCCGACTCTTACTCTTACTCTCACTCTCTCTCTCTCTCTCTCTCTCTCTCTCTCTCTCTCT
>QVNV01008000.1:0-27700 GCA_014825455.1 Pseudomyrmex pallidus
CGTTATAAATAGATCATAAACTATGTATACCGCAAATTTAAAGAAAATCCTAAGAAAATCAATAATTCGGAGAACGTCCTTAATTAAAAACTCATTCGAGAGATCCGCGCTTCTCTCACTCTCTTTCTCTCTCTCTCTCTCTCCCTCTATATATATATATATATATATATATATATATATATCGGAGCCGCAGCTCTGCACTTGCGTGTACCGGAAGCAGAGAATAATTCGTCGCTGACGAATAATAAAGCGAAGAATTGTCTCACCTGCAACCTGTAGTTGGGATCCGTTGTCGCTGCGTGTGCTGCGAGGAAGGGGTCGTAATAGACACTGCAAAAATAAAAATCATCAATGAGTACACACGCGAAACACAGTTTTTAAATCATTTATTATGCCTGTGGTGGAATTGTCAAAAATTGTAATTTTATTCCCTTTGCGATATATAATCAAAGTTACAACAATCAACCATTCGATTGTTTTCATTTATGTGTTATCAAGTTTTTTAGTTTTTGTAATCGGTTAAAAAAAATAATGAATTTTGTGTAAATTTAACAACCGTTTGCTGTGTAAAAAAAAAAAAAAACTGAATAAAGATTTTAATGTTTCCTGCGGTTAGGGACATTCGGTTATAAAAGCTTTTATTTCGACGTTCAAAGGACAATTTTTCAATCTTTCATTTTTTTTTTTTTTCCGTCGCAATGCCGCCCGCGCGCGTTTAACAGGCGTGACGTATTAACACACGGGGGCGCGCGTTCGATCGGGAATAAAATTGGAAATTCATTTCTGAAATACGATAATCTCTGTAGGATAACGGCGCGGAAACGATAGAGGCGATAAACTTTTGTTCTCTCTGCGACAAAGTTTGTTTTATACGCGAGGATGCCCCTCCTCATAGAGTACATGGAGGAAAAAGTTGATTGCTTTATATTGCATCTGCTTGGGAGCTGTACACAATAGAATTAGTTTTATGAGTTGCTCGCTCCCATTATAATCCTCGTCAAGAGAAGAGAGATCGTTGTTAAAAGTCTATTTAACTTGGCTAAGTAATAATCTATTTTCCGGGGGGAAGAAAAAAAGCTTATTGACTTTATGTGGAAGGCGCTCCGTTTTAATTGCGCATTGCCGGAAATAAGAGCACGCGAAAGACGCACAATCCCATGCTTCGCGAAATGCGGTTTTTTATATTGATTGTGAAAAAAAAAACTTGCATGTTATGTACTCTCGTACGTACATAACGGCGGTATTTTGTGAATTAAAGATAAAAAACACGTGATGCCAACGTTCTCCTCTTTCTATACGTTTCAGGTTAATAATTTGCATTTACAAATGAAGGGACACGAGCGTTTAAAATTAAAATGCATAACGTATGTACACGTATGCAGATATTGGATTTGACAAATCCGATTTAGCGGTCGGTGCGCACAGACGTAACAGGCTTCAAGGATTGATTTTCGTCTATGTATTCAAATTTTTCATTCCCGCCGATGCCACGTCCAATTCCGAAACGTTAAAATGAACGAACGAACGAACGAACGAACGATTGACGGTTCGACGCAAATACTTGCTCTTAAAAATCCGGAAAGGTAAAAAGTTAAAAGAACAAAAAACAAAAATCACATCTCTGCAGCGAATCTGAAACGCGGAAAGAAAAAAAAAAAAAACTCAAGCGCGATCACCACGATAATCCACGCTGATTCGACAATCGCGCTTTTTAATCTTTAATCAATCGAAATACAATTCGGACAGGAGAATTACGGAGGCGGAATATTCTCCCGGAATTCTTCTTTGTTCCTCGTTCGTTCCACGGAGAAGTAACCGAGTGTCCCTTGTTTTTCCGCTTCAAAGTTCCATTCTTGAGTTTCCATTCCGGTGGAAAATGAACGAGCCGCGAATTCGCAATCTCGCAAATTATGATCCGCGTTATGTGTGCGCGCGGGTGGTGTGATCAGGATAATTATGGATACGGGAGTAAGTGTGGGAGGGGAGGCTGAAAGTCGTGCAGATACAGTGAGATTGACAGACAAAGCCTTAACGAGCGACGCGTGCAACTCGTTGCAGCGAGTAATTTTGATGTTATCCCCGATTGGTTTCGATATCGACTTGATGTTCCTCGACGCGCGCGATGAACTGACGTTCGATGGAGTGTGTGTTCCATTGATGATATCTTCCCATTGATCCGGAATACAATTTTAAAATAAACTTTTATCCAGCTGCGAGTTATCGGAGTATAATTTGTGTCGATGATAGTACGGAAAATTAACAATTTTTTAAATATGCAGTGGATAAAAAAAATATGAAAATAAAAGACTTAGATTCGTAAAGTAAAATTATATATCGGAAAGATTTGAGATCGAGAAGAAAGTTGATTTACGTATCAGAAAGAAAATAACGTGATTAAAATCGGAGAACACGTTTTAACGTTTAGATTCACAGCTTGCGGTCGTTAAGCGAAATTTTATCGCATGAAAAAACTACGGGCATTTAAATCACGCTAACTACGTATAAATACTGATCATTAAGGTGAAAAAAAGCTTTCGCGGAAAGTCTTTCGAGACTTGAACGACGTGCACGCACACACTCCGCGCGGCTGCGTAAATTAATTATCGTTGTTACACACGACCGCGCTTTCATCGTTCGATGAACTCTTGCTGAAGTTTCGTAACGCGGAAGGGATTTTCGGGGCCAGCTTTTAGATTACTCACTGCAAGCGAGGGAAGAAAAAAAGGCGCGAAAACAACACAAGCATTGGTACATAAGACACACAGATAGTATAAAAAGATAAAAAGTATTTTGTATAAGTTATAAATAAATTTTAGCCAGCCTCGATCTCACGTGAAAATATTTCTATAAAAACATATGTTTCCATCCATTTCATTGAACAAAAGAGGATGATCGTAGATGTTTTATTATTTGCAATACGAAAAATAAAGATTGCTGTTTCAATGTGCGAATATTGCATATAGAAATATCTCCACTGGTCCTGGACTCGACCTGGATATCGGGCTGGACCAATACTTACGCGGTAGGTGCAAATGGATTGAGGGCCGTGGCCGCAGCCGCCGCTGCGAGTGGCCCTGGAGTCCTGGCCAATGCTAGTGCGGCCGCACTGGTTGGGAAAGCAGCCGCCGCTGCCCTAGTTGCTCCAACTCTGCGTTGTATCGCTACTCCTCTAAGTGCCGCGGCTGTAACAACACACGCGAATACGCGCGCACATGCCAATTACACAAGGTCGCCTACCTTGAAACACTTTATCGTCGGCTATCGAACATCGCAGGATACCAGGCTGCCTTCGGGAAACCGCGGCGCACTTGGACAGCCAGCGAGACGAGGTTCGCGGCTCTTATTCGATCCGTCGATACACTTGAGACTGACATTTGAGAACTGGGTCAAAGCTAGTTGAATGTTTCAATTGTATTGATGCACAGTCAGAAGAGGAAAGGAGATATATATACATGTATGTATGTAATCATAGATAGAACATGTAAAAGATTTCTGATTGTGTGAATGGTCGGAAAACGAGCACGATTCACCGACACATCGGCGACTCTGCGTGTGCAGCAACCCCTCTTCGATGTGACACAGCGCGAGCAGGAAATTTCGCTCTTCCTGCCGAAGATTGACTTTAAGAAATATTGTGCTCGAGAAGTAAATACGCGAGAGACACGCGACGAAAGATAGAGAAACTTTGGAAAACCGAAAAATCACCTTTTCTGCTTCACTCGAGATTAATACTCGGAAATCGCTCGAAACGAAAGAAAATGGTTGCAAAACCTCGAGAAATTTATTACGAGAAAAGTAATTATTTTAATGAATGGACATGCAATTTTCATAAAATTGAATAGCTCTCTCCTGAATGTATATCGATTTTATTTTGAAAAGCAGCCACGATTGCAGGATCGACGCCAGCTTGCAAAAGGAGAGAAAAGATCGCGCGCGATGCGCCGATTCCAGAAGCTGACGATGCACAACGTGATGCTGAGTTTTCTTGTCCGGTGATGCATTTCGAATTCGCGTGAGCTTTGCTCCGCGAATTTTGACAAGATTATAGAATACTAACCGATGTTCATATTTCTCGAGCGAGGAAAATATTTGAAACTTGCCATCACCTGTTGTATTTTTTCGAATGTTTCTTAATTTATATTTCATTGCGATGATGGAAAAGCGACCTTATTTTGATGGACGGATATTGACTTTAATGAACAGCCGTTGTATTGACGGAGACGACAAATGACATTGAGTTATCGACAGATCTGACAAGAAAAAAAAAAAAGATTGAAAAAAAATAAACTCTATGACGGAAAAAACTTTTTTTTTTTTTTTAAATCTCCGACTGGTCCAAGAAGGAGGATAAAAACTTGACGATTGTGCCTACCTTTTTATCGGCAACCAAGTCATCTCGTTCGGATCAGCTGCTGATGGAGCGATTCAACAAGTGCTTTCTCATTTACGTAAACAATTCGTTTCTTGAATATAACATTCACCTTGAAGAGAATAAATGTACGTTAAAAGACGGACATATATTCATGAATTCTTCTTCATTGCAAATACTATTCAACTTATTCGAGCAAGTTAATCTCTTCAAAGCGCTGAATCGTCAAAAATTATACCATCACGAGTATATATAATTAAAATATATGCACTGTTGTTAGAGCTATATAATGAGTTTAATTATATACGAGCAACGGCACATCAACAGCATCCTCAACAGACAACTACCTTACTGTGCAAGTAACGCGCGTGATGTTAGCGCAAATCAAAACGAAAGTTAACGATCAACGACGGGAATGGTTAATCGGCTTGGATAGCCGCTTATCTAAAGGCGGGTCAAGAATAAGAGCGTGATGCACAAATAGCAGGCACATTCCAAAAAGAAGAAGGGTAATTTGTGTGTGGGGGAGAAGAGGGGAAAATTGATGTGTTACAACCACATCGTAAACTCCACTTTTCTATACAGACTCTCGCGTGATCTGTGGCACGGAAGTGTAATTATCGCTACAGCGCGTACGTACACAAGGTACATTGATACTATCCACAATCTCTGAACTTTTTACTTGACTTTTTTTTTCAGATTCTACAAAACATTTATTAATTCTTTAAAATATGACTTTTAACTTTCTTTTCTAACGCGCACATTATTTTGTTAAACGCGCACAATAGTGCTGATAATTGTGAAATGTCAATATATCGTTGTCGTCAATTAACAATGAAGAAAAAAAAAAAATTCGTCGCAATTTGCTTTTTAAATTCACATTTTCGCTCCAAATCCGAACAATTGTATTTTCCGACAAAAATTGTCGACGCTTTGACGTACGCGTCACGCACGACTGTGGCCATCGATTCGCGACCGGTTTTACGAATTTAAAAACCAACCGTGTCGAATGACCGCTGTCTTCGGCCGAATTTTACGAGTGCGCGTGACACGCCAATTAACGGCTATTAATTAATCGACTGCGCACGCAGTGGTGGCAAGCCGCCCGTGACACGTCGGCTTGGAGAAAATTCAAATTTATGGAAATGCACGCGCCTGATAACACACAAAAGAGCAAAGAGAAATTACATATCCTCCCCTTTCCCCTCCCCCCCCCGAACACAAGTGAAACGTTAAATACACTGCGTCTCCGGGTTTTAATCCCTTTGCCCGTCGCCACTTTACTCGAAATCGCACGTCGCGCTCGCGTCATCCGGTATAACTCTCACGATAACGGAAGTTCCGCCGTTGAAATTCCACGTTGCAAATTCCACTCACGGCTATTGCATATAAATGAACTTTTCGCGAGCGCGCGCGCGCGAGTTTTAATCGGAAACCAATGAGCCTACGAATTAAATATTAGTTTCTCTTTCCATTTGGCTGCGGTTGTTCCAATTTGAATATCTTTATCCACTTTTTTACGTGTGTGATTTGTAAATATGAATAATAAATTTTTATACAGAGTATACACTTTACAAAAAAACAAAAAAAAAAAAAAACAAAAAAAGATGATAAAATTTTCCCGGCCACAAATCAAGCATCGTCTGAAACTAGATCTCCCTAGACATCCACAATCGAGCTTGACTAATCAAGCGAAAAAAACAACGACATATATGCGTGTATGTGTATCTGTGTGTAAGTGTGTGTGTGTCCTAAGGAAAAACGTCATACGTATATATACATATATATATGTATATAAAAGAGAAAGAAAGTTATCGTGTGTGTTCGTCCAACTAGCATCAATGCAACAACCAATGGAAGAGGATTTGGGGTGGTGGTTTTGCGGTTCGTGCAAAAGTGAATGTTTAAAGGGAGCTTCTTTCCACTCTATTTGTGCTACACTGTCGATTGGAAAATACATCGAGAAGAGATAGGTGGCAACATTAATTATCGAGCAACAGAAGAGATACAGTGAGTATATACGAGAGAGAGAGAGGGGGGGGAAAGGGACGAAGAAAAGAGAGAGAAAGAGAGAGAGTTGGCAAAGAATACAGTAGTCGTTCGTCAGACACGCGATCGTGGTCGTTCGATGTACTGTGAATTCGTGTTGGTTGGAATTCGCGGAGATCTGGCAGAGAAATCGTGCTCCGTTCGGGAGGAGTTTACCTCCATGCTGAAACCGTAGCAAAATATTACAAGCGATATCACGATACGATAAGAACAGCACGCACGGAATATAGTTTCACGGTGAGTTCGCGTAATGAGTTATAACCGGCGCGCGAATTGAAAGCGGGTTTGCTGGTCTTGCTTAAATAAATTGCGGATATTTCGCGATTCGCTGCGTCTCGTAATGGAAATCATATAATGGGATTTATTAACGTCTCGCACAAAAAATTCCAATGATTAAAAAATGAAACGTTGATTACCTTAATATTTTAAAAAGCAGTGAAAATTATTACAGTCGCCGCGGATTTGAGCGAATTTTGTGAAATTGAAAAAAAAATTTTGTTTGCTGTATTTACAGCAAACAGATACCATATCTCGTAATAAAAGCGATTTTACGAGAAATGATCTCTATGATTCTGCAAATTACTCGTCTGGCTAAAAAAAAAAAAGATTCCGCTTGAGAATTTGCGGAAGCAAAACTCGCGCGTAGATTTCTCGATGATTACGTTCCGGCGAGAAATTTTGCCAAGTTCGACGCCAATCGACCCCGATTATATACATTTAGAGAAGTAGACGAGAAAAAGTTTCTTCCTCCCTTCCACGATCGCGCGGTCTACGAACAACAATAGGAAGCGAACGAACGCACTTAGACACCGGGTCAAATTTGAACAATTCAACTATCGCGCACCGAACGAATAAAACGCTTTCAGTCCTTTGCACTTGTCAAGAAAACGAGAGCTATTTCGCGTTCTCGAAAAATGTGTAAAAAAAAAAAAAAAATCAAACTGAAACGCGTTTCTCTTCAATTGCAGTACACAATATTTAGAATTGCCGAAATCCGGGCTTCGACGTCGCACCCTTCTTTCTCACGGGTTCAACGAAAGAGGGGTTGGTTAAAGGCGGATTTACTGGGAGGTGGTCAATTTATGTGTATCGTCTGTATACATATATGTATCTCGGTATCGCGTATATGTAATATAGGATCTTGATTCAATCAGTACCTCCGTCTCGCCGCCGCCCTGGGTGCAAGGACGAGCGGTGCAGCTGCAGGCGATGGGGTCACCGCGGCCGCGGCGACCGCTGCAGCTGCGGCTGCCGATGGCGCCGCCGCTCCGAGCCAGCTCCACGGCATGGCCGGCAACCTGTATCCTGTTTTTGTCATAGACCGTTAGTGCGTTGTGTCGCTGTCGTAATCACGACGGCGGGGCCGCGGCGTCTTAATCCACTTCTCGTTCGAGAAAAACTTTGGAAAGCTTCGCCACTCGTAATCAACTTATAATAATTAATGAACGATATAAGCGTGCTTTATAGGAACAGAAACGCTTCAAACTTTATCGCGCGAGTAATAACGTAATAATAATTCTCTATTTTGTGGAAAAAAATGCAGCTTTCGCGAGAGAATGGATTAAGACGATGAATTTCAAGACTAGCGGAGCAATTTTTGCTTGTTTGTTTTCATTAATTTATATCACTACTTTTTCAACGATATTTCGAGAACGTCGAAGAACCATTGTTGTGTTAATTTCACACTTTCCTGAATAATTGAACGGTTTAATTCGAAGCGGTTCAGACGGTCATAAAATATTGTCGATTGAAATTACACGAGTAACACGCAGTTGCGCAGAGAAACGATTCAGAGTCGAACAAGTTTATATTTTGTCGATAATTTCGCAACTGTTTTCAGCCGAAGCGTTTCTGCGCGCGAGAACGACGTTTTGCAATTGAATCACAAATATACGCTATGAGTAGTAACTTATTCTAGATTGTATCTTCTTACAATTTCTGAGCGGATAATGGCATTTTCGGTGGCAGTTAGCGAGTTCTTTTCTGAATCATACATAAAAGTATTTTTATGCTGCTGCTGTAATTGTTACTTTATACAAGATGATATGCACTCTTGTATAAAAGAATCTTTCATTAGTTTGAATCTTTCAAGTTATTTTTCACGAATGAGTAACAAATCAATATGTAATTAATGTAAAATTAGCTTCCCTGTTATTTATGTGATTTAACCCAAATCTTAAATCTTCACCTCGATAGTAAACGCAGATTACAGTCGCTCGATATTAGATTCAAAAGGACCGAACAAACGGCTATAAAAACGATAATGAACGCGAGCTATATGTGTGTATGTATGCGCAAATGGATTATCACGCAGTTATGCGCCCTCGGAGTGCCGTTCGAAACGCGTGATTCAAATGTGATATTGATCTCTTTAAATGTAATTATTTAGAGCGGATTACGTAATGGTAACGTCATTATCACAAAATTACTTAAATTATACGCGAAGTACGCAATTGGAAAATATTCCTAGCCATTTATTTGCTACACATAACGTGTAACGAAACATGCAAATGTAATATAATGGAGAAAGAGAGATCGTGCAATAACTCGTCTCAGTGAGAGAAAAAAACTAAAACTTGCACGAGAAGAGAGAGACAGAACTTAGTGAGGCATTTTACAGTAAAACTGTCTAAATTCTAATTCTCTCGACGTTGATAAAGCGAATTTTCAGCGCCGCAATCGCAATCGACAATGTAATAGATACAATCAGGCAAAGAGAATCAATTTCGTCGTGACGGACAAGATGAAATTTTATGCAAAGCTTGCGGACTGGCTCGTTAAGGCGAATGCATCGGGCAGATTTATTGCGTTCTTGAAAGTTTCAAACTTTTCTGAAGCTTCGTTAAATCGTACAACGCGTTTCGCGTAGCGTAAAAAAAGAAAAAAAAAATACAGACCGAAAAAAAATCTGCGACAAGATCTAATTATAGTTGCAAGTTGCGGGCGAATTGTTCAGCGCGATATCAACGCGGTACATCGAAAACGGATTAATTTCGCCGTGAGATATCACGCAAAGCTGCTTCTCAAATACGCCTCGTTAGAACTTGATGCTTCTCGACTCGAATACGGATTTATTAAATTCCGTTAGAATCACGTCTAATTATTACTTTGACAAATTGGATATCATCGATTTGTTTTGCTGTTTGATTGACGAAAATGTGTTTTAATAAAAAGTAACTTCGTTCGATCATCAAATATTCTTTTTGCACCTCAACCATTTCTGAGATTTCAATACGCACACCGAAAAAAAATGGCACAATTAAATTATCGCGTATATTTCCGAATTATTGATAAAACACAATTTGATCGTCCGCGATTAATTTATTCATCATTTAGTTTTCGTCTTTACTAGACAACTGCAACTTGTATATTATAGCTCGGCTTACGCAAAATATTAATTATATATGATATATATTCATTGATTTATTGCCAATCAACGTTGTGTCATCCGCGTAGCGTATATATAATCACATAGTTGATTTCCAATATATAATTTTATATGTAATTGCGCTTGTACATTCCGTACATGTGTATTATATCTGTGCTAAACTTCGAAAGATGTAGGAATGATTGTTTTATCAAAATATTAAAACACACATTTAGAATGTAAACACCTTCACAAAATATTAAAACAAATTGATCCCTTTTATTTCGTAGCGAAAAAGTAATCACGGTAAGGTAATAAACCAAAAATAGGTAAATTTGCAAAATGGCAATATGTATGCAAATAAAATTTACCGGAATTTTCATTTCGATTATACTCGTAATGTGGGCGGAGAGTACACCAATATGGTATCTGAAATTTCGAACTCTCTTCTTTTTCGAGAGAGAAAAGTAAATAAAAGACGTGCATATTCTGTCTCTTCGACAGGCACAGAGAAGACATATCGGTGCGAGTATTTTGTGTTCAATTAAAATGATAGAGAGAAGAAGAACGTACAGAAAAAACTTATCAACGAGAAGAAGATGCGGACCGTCGGGTAAACACGGATCAAAGATTATCGTCGGGATTTTGCAATTTCTCTATCTAAAATCCATAGAGAGTGTTGCAAAAAGAAAAAAACAACTTCTTACAGTATAATTACTCATGAAAACCGTTCGTACAACTCTGCAATTTCTGACGCGTAGTTATATAACGTTCGCGCTCGAGAGCTTCAAAATTCCAAAATAAGTATAAACACACATGAAGAACGTCAAATATTTTACGTAACAACAAACCAAACAATCTAGCTTCAGCTGTGCAATAATAAAAAATTTCCCGTAATTAACGCGAATTATCCTACTTTTCCACTGTTGTGTACCTGTTTCATGCAAATTTTCGCGAGATAAGCGCACGTGTCGACGTGTGTGTGTGTGTGTTGTATTAAGTGGAAAAATAATGAAAAAAACTCGGGAGAGCAAAACTCCGAAACGAACTTTATATCAGCTTATGCGTAAACTAATTACAGCTTTTTTCCCCTGTTTCATTCTCTCCTCCCTCCCTTCCTACGTTTAATTAATTCCACTTAGCGAAAGTATGACGAGTCGAGTAACTCGCAAGAATAAGATTGAATGAATAAAAACCGGATAAATATTCCGTATAAATTCCGAATGAACCGTTACTTTAATTAAACCCTCCTTAAGAGAGACGGGAGAAAAACTTTCGAGAGATAACATTAAAAAAATGTTTAATCGGAAATTGAATTGACATTAAGATAATTGTGCTGAGAGGCACAGACAGAATAAAATAAACTAAATTTTGCAATATGTATGACAATAACACAATCGCTTTTAGCGAAATATAATTAGAGAGCAATCAGATTAACACGTCGTCATCGGTTGAAAGAGTGAGCACGATCGAATCAAGTTATGCAGTATATATACATATATATATATATATATTTTCCAATTCCGCGCGGAGATAAAACGGCGAGAAAATTATTTTTTGTCGTTTTTGTAATATATGCGTGCACGTTTATCAATTATTGCGCGGTAACCTTTCGCCGAGCGCAATTTTCAACGTAATTATTCCACGTCGGTAATGAGAATATTAAAGGAAAAGGAACTTTTATCGCGGTAAATTACATCGTGGTAACTTTGTTACCGCGCATCTGGGCCACCTAGATTCGTCGAAATTATTTTTGTTATCATCGGCGCTTTTGCCGCGTTGCGCACAATAAATGTCATTCGCATTTTATATATATATATTCATTTATTCGTAGTACTCTCTGTTCAAATGGACACTGGAAAACGATAATTTGTGTTTGACATTTTCTCTCTGTGGAATATATAAAACCTGTATATAGATACTTCTCTAAAACGCATGCCTGAAACTGTCCAACATTCGACAAATTCGTACGCGCGCGCTATTTATTCGCGGAATTTTATCGCGCGTATCGCCCGTACAAACTGCACTTCCTAAGAGAAAATAAAGAGGGAGAGAGAGAGAGAGAGAGAGAGAGAGAGAGAGAGAGAGAGAGAGAGAGAGAGAGAGAGATTTGAGATCACCGAGCGCTGTCCTTCCAGACAAATGCACTTGTATTTTTAAATATTTCGTATGTTTGACCTCGTTGCAGTTTGTCACTTTTTATAAGTGCTTTCAAGTAGTGTTCAAAGATGCATTTTATTTCCTCGAGTATCGAATAACAGCAGGCGCAATCGACACACACACACCTGTCATTTTCAGGATGTAACATTTATCTTGGCGCGGGGTATTTCGCGGCGGCGAATTGAATGCAACGTTATCCCGCGGGGGGTGAAACGCGTTAAGAGAAAAACGATCCGCCGAGATTCGGCTTATGCGTGCATACGTCGAGAGTCGTCGGCGGGTTCTGTGAGTAATTAATATGATTGAATCCTCTGGGGTTCGTGCAGCTTTGAAGCTTTCATTTCGCGGCCGATGACGCGCGCAGTGCGGAGAGAGAGCAGTGAGAGAGGGTGACTCGAGGCGCACGATGGGGTGGTCGACGGGGGGTGCGGTGAGGTTGCTGGCAGGGTTGCTGCGAGCGATCAATAAATGCCGCTGCCAGCATCCACCCCTGGACCCACGTCTCTCTCATGTGTCGTCTCTCTCTTTCTCTCTCGCTTCCCTTTCTATCGCATTCTCACTCTCTCTGTCCTATTTGGCCTCTCTCTCTTCTTCCTTTTCTATCCGCCTACCCTCTCTCGCGCATACCTCGAGGCTCTTTCCCTTGCTCGTCGTACACGCTAGTCGATACAACGAGAGGGGAGAAAAAGAAAAACCTGAGTTTACCGACGTGTTTTATTCGAACTAGCGAAGCTGTGCAATCACATCGCGAGAGAGAGCCAACACCGGCAACGATGACTCAGAAATGATGGCTGCGTAGTCTGTTTGTTGCGTCCCGCGTTTCGAAAACGGTGTCGCCGAGAGAGGTAGAATCGCGCGGCGATGCTCGATTGATTTTCTCGCTAAGAGGCGGCCAGAAGAACCCTATTTTTGCGCCGACACGTGAGAAATTGAAGGGTTCGCCCCGAGAACGAGGTTAGTTCATCATTCGTAAGGTCTACTTTAAATACGAAACGTGTGCCTAAGCGAACAGTACAAATTACGGGTTTACCTCGTTCTCACATTAAATCTGCGTCTTCAATTCTTACGCGTTTCGAAAGGAAGAGAAAGAGACAAGAGAAAATAAACGATTCGATTTTCAGACGACACGTAAATTATGCAAAGAAACAAAACACGAGATTTTGGATAGGATTAAACAGAGAACTGAGGATTTCGATCGACGTGTCTCAGATTATTCGACGCGTTTCTGAAAGTGACAGCTCGCTTGCGTGCGAGGCAGACAATTGAATTCCATTCGCTCGTCTTTTCCACGTCGCACATATTTGAGTCGTAAATCACGAGTACTTAAGCCGTAATTAAGCGGCATTAACTTTACAGAGCACAAGCGATGGGAGAATCAAGATCGAAGATCGTTTCGCGAAGATTAAAACGCTGAGATCGTCCGAGCGAGACTCGCTCGCATATTTTATTCGAGAAATTTTAACATTCAACCGCTTTTAAAAATAACGTTCACGGGAACAGATTTTACATTCAGAACAAATTGCCTTTAAATTTTTAAAAAGAAACATTACCATATGACAGATTAAAATTCAACCAAGTGTAATATTCAATCACTCGAATATTTAGTGCAAAACAGATGGCGAAATATTAAATTTAAGTCGGTTAAATTAAAGTGTGAAAATTTCACACCGAGTTTTCGAATTACAAATAGGAATTTAGCAATCAATTTTCGCGTTAAATCATTGATTCAACCGTGTTGTCGCGTGTAACAGGTTTTCTTTCACAACGGAACACATTATTATCGCGAATTAAAAACACAAAATATCGTCGCAAGCATAAAAGACTTTCGCGCGCAAAGTTGATTAAAAACTTGGGAAAAAACTTGAAACGCACATCTACATTACGGAAAGTGTTTCGCAAATGTCTGACGCCACGAAGTTATTACGAATACCGGATCGCGAAAGGCAAATTATGGAAGTTTCTTTTTTTCGAAACGTCAGTCCGCGCGAGAGCTGGAACAAATCGGCGGAAAATGTAACATTGATATTGACAGGAAAAGAGAGAAAAAGAGAGGATTCAAAATAGATGAAGTGAATAATAGACTGGAAAAAAAAAAAAAAAAATCAGAAGAGAGTACATGAACATACACGGAAAACAGGTGTGAATACAACCGTGGAGCAGGCCGAAATGTCAGTCAAATGCACTAGAACCACAGTCGCATAATCCAACGAGTAAAGCAACAGTAATTAAGGGGGTGTGGTGTTTACATAACGTACTTCTCTCTTGGCGAAAATTACTTGGTATTCAAATCAACGCTCACAAAACTAATGACGTCAGCAAACAGGACTTCAGCGCAACCCGACGAGAGTGGTTGAACTTTCGGTGTTGTCGAGACACCCGTTATATACGTTTTCCCTTCTCGTCCGGGACGGTCGGCTCATGGGATATACATGGAATGGCTCAAAGGAACAAGCGTGTTTGTCAAAAATATTATCGAGTCTATAAGTGAGAAATTCTCACGCCAAGTCACACGCCACGAGCGAAATTGGACGTGTAAAATATTCAATCGCGACATGTACGTCAACGCGTGTATTTTTCATAAGAAGTCGGATTTAAAAATTATGAGAGAATAAAATTATACATACAACGATATCTTTAGATTAAAAATCTGATATTTCGCGTGTGTAATTCGAAATGCTATTACTTGTGTAACTTGGAAGCTATTAGCTCTATCTCGGTAAACTCAAGAGAGATCTTTATTCGACAAATGGACGATTGACTTAAAAAAAGCCATGCGCGCTCCAATTTCTCGAACATGTTCGAAAAGCTTCTTTCGTATCTCTTTCGCGTTTTATCGATCCAAATTCGCGCACGAAGGAGGAGATCTCTCTCTCTCGGGACACGGTCGAAAAAGTTCCTTCGCCATGTAGTAGCAATGTTGCAATATAAAAATTCGTTGCTCCGCAAAAAAAACGGAAGCGACTGGAGTTTCCTAAAGCGGTGAATGAAAAGGCATTCTTCGGCATCGAGGTAGTAATACAATTTATACAACACGTGTTTCTTGCTACACAAAGACTCGATCGCAAGGCTCCGATCGGCCGCGACTCGTATTGATATACGATTTCCATGCACTAAGAGATATATTATAATATTCGTTCCAGAAGTATGTATATATAACAATTACGAGATTCTCCGAACGAAAGCCATTCAAAGATACTTTCCGAGCAAATGGTGTGAGTGAGTAATATACGGCAAAAAGGAGATGCAAAATTAGTATATATATGTATATATATATATGTATATAAACGTGAACTCTCTACTTTCACATCTCGCAAGAAATCTCTATCTACAGGACACGATCAATAATGATTCAAACGTTGTTTCTCAATGCCGATACACGGGATATGCTGCGTTTGTTATCGCGACTTTGATATCGATAACGATGCGCGCACGCGCGCGACAACTTCCTTTCGAATCACTCTCATGGACATTGCGCTAGACCGCCGACAAAACTAATCCGTCTATTTAGAATCGCTTTCGCCGTGCCGAAGCTTTTACTTTCGTTCCAAGTTTTTACAAAAAATTGTCATCGAGAGATTTCATTGTCGCGACGCGATATCTCTCCATTTTGTTCTCGAGGATGAGGTACCGTAGCTTGAGACAATCGACAAGCGTGAGAACTACTGAATCGTTTAATTTTACGCAGTAATAAAAAAAAAATAAAAAAAAACATTACAATGCAATAATAAAACTGTCGATTGACGTTCGCGAAAACCTGGAAAAATATTGCCGAGAAAACCGATAGGCCATTTCCACGTGATGATAATCGATTTAATAATAATTTTAGTCAGACGAGACGTCTGATAGACACGAGATGTGTTCACTACCCGCGACCCCTTCGAGATCGACCGAATCGAAATGTTCTTTTTGTTTTTTTTCCCAGAAACTACGACGAGGAGTCGTTTTTTAAACTAAGCTTTCATTTTTTGGTTTTTTTCTTGAAAAATAAAGCGCACTCCCGCTTGCGGCCCACTACTAAAACTGCTGGCGGTGCTTGCACGCTCAGCGGTAACTAATTAAAGCTACGCACTGACGACTAATTAGTGGATGCCAGGCTAAACAATCAGTAAGAATGGTGAACGTTATGTGTACACGATCGGACTGTTTCTGAACAATATCGTTTCTTCTTAGAAGATGGCTGTAAAAAGAAGACCTGAACAAAATGTACAGAACTCTTCAACACGAAAGATTCAATTTGAATATTTTATATAAAAAATATTCAATGTAGTATTTAGTGTTTTATTTTCGTACGAATGTAGAAGCTCAATTTTCGATTTTACTTACTAAAATATTATTTTGCAAATCTCTAAAAATATAAAAACACTGATTAAAATACTGTAGAAATTCAGATTGCGACACACATCTTTTAAATGCCAAAAACCAACTTTCGTGTGAAGCAAGAGAAAGTGTGATTGTTCAGAAACGCCCGGTATATTACATACTCGTAGGCCTGTTGAGATACAATATAAACGACGACGACGACGACGACGACACTCGCACGATTCTTTCGTATCATGCGCGAAATTATTCGCGGAAAATACTTCGAAGTTAACGAAACGTTTAATTTGCCGAGAATTTCACGGACGAATGACCGATGATTACGACATAACGTCGGGTTTGCTAAAAGGAAAGAAATGGCGAGCGACGTGGCCGACACGATCGGCGATTTAATTAAACGAGAACGGTATGTATATATACCAGTATTAATTAGTTACCACTAAGTCAAAAGGCGGCATTTGTTTCGAGCATGCAGCAACCTTCGCCCGTTCAAAAAATTATTTTTCATATCTCTCGCCAACTAACACACCGTGCCACGATCCATTAACATTAATCAATGACAATTAATAAACAGTTCCAAAAAAAAATAATAATAATAATAGTAAGAAGAGTAATATAAAGTATTACAGAGACTTGTGCCGCCATGGCAGCCGTACGTGAGGTGGTGACAGAGAAAATTATATAACTGAGAAAAAAATAAATACGTAATAAAATAAAACACAGAATATATGTATATAAAAATAGAAAAAGAGAGAACAAAAGAAGTGAGGTACGAGCATGCTTTCTCGTGTCTATTTGCATTTGTTCTTGTTCGTTATTTTTCGCGATTCTCTCGCAAACGAGTTAGCTTGGTGCAAATATGCATCCTGATTGAACGTGAAAGAGAGGGTGTAAGAACGCACGAGAAAAAAAAGAGACAATAAAAAAAGAAAGAAAAAAAATAACTATAAAGCAAAGACAAAAATGTGAACAAAGAAAAAAAAAGGAAAAAAAGAGAGAGAAAAACACGATATTGAAAGTCGCTTTCACAAACTCTACTTCGCAGCTTGTAATGTAATTATGTAATACATTATGTGAGAGAGTGCACATATATATGTTGTTAATCGTACGATACTGCCAGGACGGATTACACTCTATACGTGTGAAAATTACAATATAATGTAAGTATGCGTCTGCGCGTGTATATATGTATACGCTACGTTTTTCCGCGCATATATGTACGTGTGCATACGCGCAGATACATATGCATATCGGTATATAGATATATATATATATCAATATATATATATGTAATGTATATATATATATATTCACAGGTGAATCTCATATGAAGGCAAGCCAAGGCCACGACATGAGACGTGCAAATTAAAAAAGGTAATAATATTAAAAAAGAAGCAAGTAAAAAATTCTCTCCCAAAACCGCTCCAACCACAACCAAGCACAACCACAGGCAAGATACGGGCCTTTATGTCAACGAGACAGTCATCAACCAGTGAATGTGGCGCATTACCGTGATTATTATATGTAATATATATATAATAGTAACAATTTATAAAAAAATCTATATATATATATAATGTATATGTATACATAAACGTATATATATGAGGTAATATGTACGAGATGCGAGTTAATCAACGATTGTGGAGATACAGGAAAGGAAATTCGAAAGAGGGAAAGAGAGGACACGCGAGGGTCATAAAGCCAGAGTCGCACTCGAGATTCGATCGGCTAATTCGATTAACTAATTCTCGTCAGCGATTTCCCCGTCCCCCAGCTTCCGTCAAAGTCGTAGACGCAACGGGGGGAGAGAGAAGACTCGCTGTTAACCGATGTCGGTCGCATTCTGGCTCTCGCGAAAGCAGGATCCGAGAGAAAGAAAGAGAGAGAACTCTCTTGGATACAGGAACGGAGCCGAGATTATTGAGTAGTGAAGGAAACGGGGAGAGGGGGAGAGAGAGAGAGAGAGAGAAAGAGAGAGAGACAACAAAATGTCTCTCGATTAATCGAATTGGCGGCGTGAATGATCAGTATAATACGTAAATAGAAAAAGGACATAACACGCAAAACAAAGCGCGCGACGAAATGCCGGGAATGGATTAATTCGGTTTTAATTCGGTGCTTCGAATACACACGAGTACTTCTAATAAGGCGGGCCCCGGCGAGGCAGGCGGGACGAAACTGTGAAGCGATCAAAGTGTGTGCTAAAAGAGGTGGTTAATAATCATTATAAATACGACAGATATCGGTCAAAGTCATTCATATGGAATTATTATACGTAACGTAAATACCGCATGCTTTTACCACTGGACAGATATAGAGCCCTGAGATTAAAAGCTACTAAGGCGAAATTTTATCGGAGATCTTGTCTCGGGAAAAATTTCTTTGTGACGCGCCTCTTTGTAGTTTTCTCTCTTTTTCTTCGGCATTCAATATTATATTACGATATTATTGCGTGTCCAAAATTTGACCAAGATTAATTTCATACAACATTTTTCTACTGCAAAAGAGTGTTTTAATTTTTATTTTCTGATGAGTTTTTTGAATGAGAAAGAGGCGCGTCACAAGCGGATCATCGTCCACTTCGTCCGGACGTGACGCAGAATCTATGCGTTTTACAATTCTTGCGCATTCCATGCCTACATTGGTATTCGTCATTCTTGTTATTTGTTACTCGCTCAGTTCCGCTTATCTTATTTTTTTTTTCGTTTTCTTTTGTTTTGTTAGGAAAGGGACCGTACCTTTCGGAAACCCCTCGTACTTGTGAACCCTCTTATTCGATTATCGCTCAAGTCTTCAGTATGTCTCCAATAGTTTCCTCTCTTCGAATAGCGGTGTTTCTTCCCAAAAGATCCAGTTTGGCTTTTAACGCTTCAATAGAAACGATCCTAACGGTTTTTTTTGTCAGTTTGGTCGATCTCTTCGTGATGTCTTGCCATTGTTCCCTGATGCTTGTCATTTCCATGTCGAGGTGAAATGTGCAGGGCGTTTCAGTCGCGGAAGCGTTTACTCTTGTGGTCATTTTCCTTTTTCTTAAATTTGTTTGATTTGTCTCCTTTTAATTTTTTTTTTTTTTGTCCACACTGTGTGATATTTTTGTAAAAATAGTTTTAGTTCAGAAATGTATTTCTTGACAAAGAGTTTCCGTTATATTAGATTTGTGTTTACGTTTGCTTCTTCGAGCGAAAAGCCCTGTGCTACAAACACTTTTCACGTTTCGTAGGTTCGCAATACGAAAATAACGTAAATAATCGCACAAGAAACAACGAAAAGAAGAGAAAAATAGGAGAAATAACAAAGGAGAAAAACAACAACGCATTGACATTTGCAATCGTATCGTATGATGAAGATAAAACGCGGCACACATGCACAAATATATGTCGCAAACAAAAAGAAAAGAAAATATGAAAATATTCGATTTCACAAAAAATTTCTGCACCGCGCGATGACTGTTAAATATAAAACGCGAAATGTTGTATCTCTACTCGATTAATAATCAAAATTTTCTATTTTAATACTCTCTTCTTCAATTATGAAAAATATCCGTATTTTTATAATATTTTAAACGTAGTTATCAAAAGTTTTTAATAAAACGAACGTTCTCCTTTCATCGCACGATGGTTTTTTTTTTCTGCTGTGTTCAGCTCTTCAATTACAAATGGATTCGAACATATTTACGTTATATTGATTATAAGTAAGCGGCGGTACGCTAATCATGAAAATTCTACAGCATGCATTATCGAAATTGTCGTCGTCAGTAAATAAATGACGTACTCGGCGAATTACACTTCTGTTGGAAAATTTCAATACGAGTTCGAGTAACTAGTAACGTTTCGTGTCTGCAGACGAGCAGTAAACTACATTTTTTTGCATTTCTCTCTTTCTACCGTGACGTCATTGGTTTCTAGCTTCAATCTATCGGGTGCTGATAAATGGATTCGAGAGAAAAAGTTCTTAATGCGATCGGAAGTTTATCGTAACATAATGTTGTTTGATAGAAAAACTCGCGCGCAACGTGATGCAGAACTCGAGCGACATACAACTCTGCAATTTTGTAAGTCAATAAAACTGGCAACTAAAACTGACAGTTTCCAAATTTCGCGTAATGTGAAAGTTGGACGCGCGCACAATTTAAAGTCACGAAAAAAATCTTGTACGTCGCGAGAAGCAAACCTTTCTCTTTCACGGCAGCAATATCAATTTTCCTCGCGCGTTTCCAACGCGACCGCGACAGCGAGCGCGACTAAAGTGAAAGAATTCTGACACGGCGTAAAATTGAAAGAAAGAACCGGAGCAATAGCGGAAGAGAAGCAAAGAGAAGGACGTATAAAATGGAATGAAAATTGTTGGAAAATGCTTCGAAAACTGTCGGGCAGAGAGTAGTGATATCGCGAGAGGTTGCAACAGCGAGATAAAGAGACGACTAGGAAAAAACAAGAAGAACTTTGACTTCTTCCGGCTTTCCTTCCGATATGGCCGAGACCTCTTTTCGGTGTCTTTTATTCCGTCAATTCTATTGCTTAAATCGACGTTCACATTTGCGCGCGCGTCATTCGTGATAGCGAATTTCGAGCGAGAATCTACTCGAAAAATGGACACAGAAAGTTCCTTAATATGATGAGCACGTAAATTGCTCAGCTCGAGAGGATAAAGGGAACGCGATTCGAGTATTTTCGCGATTTCGAGAGCAGTCGCGCAGAGAGAGAAAGAGAGAGAGAGAGAGAAGGACTACTAACGACGACATTTCGATGAATAAATGGAGAATACAGAGCACGTCGACGGAAATATCCCGACTATTCGCAACGGAAAGTTTAGGAAGCGGGAAACGACGGGGGTGAGATACCTCCCCGCGAAGAAAAGATCGGAAAGTTGTCGAAATGAACACGTCGACAGAGCGATCGCATAGTTAAGTGAGAAGAGAGAAATAAAAAAAAAGAGAGAGAAAGACAGACGGAGTCATATAGCTGTATAAAATTACGTTTATTTCACTTTGAATCTGTCGATTATTAGTTTTTGAGAATTCGTTTTCGCGATCAAACGACTGTTTCGCGATCGTGGAATTTTATTATAGCGCGTAAATAAAAAATAAAAAATAAAAAAAAAAAGATACGCAATTTTCTCGCAATTTCTCTCCGTCTGCTCCCTATTTCTTTTTTCGACGACTGATAGATACATGCATGAAATCGTGCAATCGTGAGAATCGGTTTTCGATTGACTCGTCGACGGCAAGTACGGAAAGTAAAAATTCCTCTTTATTGACTGAGATGTGACAAATCGGATTCGCTTGTGCGTCGCGCAGATTTGTTTCGGCGTTACAGTGACAAGAACAAGTTGCTCTCGTATCGATTAACGATTTGCTTCGTTGCTGCTCGTTTTGCTCCAATCCTCGATGACGCACGGACGCAGTTTATCTTTGTTCTGAGACACAAATATTTGAATCCTACTTTCTTCTATACGTGTGTAATTGGAATGAACTGTTTTTTTTTCTTTCAAGAGAAAAGAGTGTCATCGAGCTTTGGAGACAATGGAATGCTATCGAATTCGTTGTGTAAAATTTGTATCTCGGTTAGACTTGTTATATGTGCAAAAACAATTTTTCTTACATACGTGACTTTCTTCTCGTTTCGTACACATGTATCACATATTTGTTGCATCTGCGTTTCACTGTTCTTGTCTCGTTCATTGTTCTGCTGTTTTTTCTTTCCAAGTTGTTAACTTGTTAGACTTTTTTTCACAAGTACTTTCCATGCGTTTCACGTAAAATACTTTATCGTTTCACACACTAACACACTCGGACGATTAACTATGTAGTCTAATCATCGCTACGTACTAATGCCATGTATCTCTTAAATCTATCAATTTGTCTGCGAAGTAAACCTACTTTCTACATTTGTAAAGTGGGATGTAGTATGGCACACGATCGATCAGTGGATGGATCAGTAAAAATGTAATAAATCACGTCTTCGCGTCTATCTACGAGCATTTTATGGCGAATTACCCCAGTTTACTGATCCGGCGAATAATCGATGTCACGATCTTTGGAATGTCGGTTTAACCCTGTGTAATAGAGTACGCACTCATGCGGTTGCGCGATACTCTCTGTGTTCTAACGTTCTCGCAGATCCTGCAATTACAATTCAACGCTAAACTCGACGGAGAACGAGGATATAAAAAGTTCACGTAAGTACAAAAATAGTAGATATAGCACGCGACTCGTGTATTGCGCGTTGTATTTGCAGAACCACGTGAACTTAATTCTAATATCTTATTTCGTCTAAAGCGACATTTTAAAAAATGCAGCCTTATCTCTTTTATCTCACAAATATCTGTGGTCTAGATAATACTAATAATACAAAAAATGTCTAGAGTTTAACCTACGATAAGATTAATACCCTGTTTACGTATTTGGCACGATAAATAATGCCGAAGTTGAAGTTTGTTTCTCCTAAGTAAACTCGATCAAAAATATAATAAAAACGATATATATGTGTACATATATAAAACTTAGAATTATTTTTATCATTAATACTACGTATATACCCTGTGACCGGTTCGCTCTATTTACGAGTTATTCCGATATTAGTCATGTGATTTTACGAAATGCGTGTATAAATAAACTTATGTATTAACGGATAAAAAATAGCATTTCTACCATCGGATCAATATATCCATAAAAAAAAAAAAAAAACCATTTTCGCGACGTGTTACGTGTTTTTCGTTATCAATTAAAAAGACTAACGTAGTCGCACAATTTAAATAATGGAACTTCCGTTATCAAATTGATAAATCTATAAGCAAGGCAAAAATATATTTCCGATTAAATAAAATAGCAAAACTTTTGTTGTAAAAAAAACCACAAAAATGCTTTTGGCTTTAATACTAAAAAAATTGTATTATTTTTTTCCATTTTTGCCACTTAAAATGTAATATATCGAATTTATCGGCAGAAAGTTCAAAGTATATTATTGAAAAACAACGCAACGCTTCGCTTCGGTTTTTTTTTCCTACGCACGCGAGCCGCTCTAATTACCAATTCTTAAATTAATCGCCTCGTTAATCTCACGAATTTTGTGGCTTGCTACTACCGGTGTGACCGAAAGTCGTAAACGTTCACGCGACTAATTTCGTGACGATTTAAACTGCTTCCGGTCTTGTTATTACGCGGAGGATAATGCGCGTTACAAAACAACGCTGGAACTCGATACGCGAATTGCTAATAATAACAGGAAAGAACTTTACTAAACAACAATATTTTTCGTTTAATAGCTTGGCGTATAATCGCAATCTTTCGCGGAAAACGTGCTTCTTCCATTACCGTAAGTTATTTTTATCCCGGCTGCTCTGCTCAATGCACTTTCCTCCGCGCTGTTACTCTTCGTGGCTTTCTAAGTACGAAGTAGAAACGGGTCGGCGATGATAAGAGATGGGACTTCGTTTCGGCTCGAGAGGAACAACAGAAGAAAAATTGGCGTGTATTGTATGTGCGAGAAAAAACCAAGAAGGAACTCGGGTGAGAGAACGGGGTGTTTTTCTCCTCGGATAACAGAGAAAAGACACACAAATATACAATAAAACAAAACAAAAATGAAAATATATACGTATGTAAATGCGTATATATGTGTAAATAAGTAAGAGAAACAGTCTTTTTAATCCCGAGCTGGCTGACGAATGCGAGCAATTTTTTTAGTTTTGTAGGCAAATAAATATATTCTGGACCACCCACCTTGCTTCTGCTGGGATCATCGAGAACCTTTATAAAGGGACGCGAGAGATCCCGTTTTCGGGCGCTCAGCAAGAATTCTTAGCCGAGCGCTCATTTAGAGGGTCAGTGTTAGACCTGTGTCATCACAAGAGATCCATCACACGATGACTGGAAACGATACACGAGTGATGCTTCATGTATAGCTTTCACGCGGATGGAATGAACGGAAACGACGGAAAATCGACAAATGATTTTCTGAATCCGTATATTACCGAGAAGCCATCTCAAGAAAGAGTCAATTAAAAATCAACTTTCACCGAATAATTAAACATTCTGTGTCACATGAATTTGTTAACAACCGATAGGTTTTGCATAAAAATTGAAGTTCTTGCTAATCAATCAATTACCGAATTACTTTCATAATTGTAACAATTAAATGATTTTTTTCTACCGTCGATTCTGTTCATTCAACGGTTCGTAACTACTAAAATCGCGCGATAGAGATTACTTCCTCTAATCGAAAACATATTCAAACTATAAACGAAGAAGAACAAGGAACTTTCGTCCCTTCACTTTGTGACTATTACGTGGCTTATTTTTGTTTTGGCTTGGTCGTGGTGTATTGCGGCTGTTGGAAAGACCTTTAAAATAAATACTTTATCTCGACAGCATTTTGCGCGATACTGAAGAATTAATGATGAATTTTTTTTTCCACGCGCTCACAACAGACAAGGAGCGCGGGGGCCGTCATTGTCGTTGCCTGACTGGTCGTTGCCTTCAGGAGAAGCCGTGACAGTTCTCACGGATCTCGAAGTAGAGATTCAGCAGTGCCGGCTCCGGCACGTCATGGAAGCACCTACCCTCTGGCCATTGTACACACACTGCAACAAACAAACAAACCATACCTCTCTTTACATCTATACACGGGAAAAAAAAGTTTTGCTATTATATGACCAGTAAGAAAAATTTAAAGCTATTGAATTTTTTGTTAAAGCAACAAATTTAATAGGCTTAGCAAATTTTTCTCGCCGGCCATATAGTCACTAATCTTCTTGCTATTCTAGCAAGAATTCTTTTTCATGTAGAAGTTTTTTCTTTACATACAGTGACAGGAATTCATGCAAAACTACTTCTTTTTTTTCCACAAGATTATAACGACGTTTTGGAGTTCTATCACCGACGCAAAAGCCTCTACATAACGATGAAGCTTTACCGCATTTGTCGCACGACCGGCGAAGATAATTAATAGGGTATCTAGCGGTGTTGGCAATTACCTGACGGTAAAGGCACGTCTATGTAGAAGGCATATGGTGATTTTGAGTTAAACCGAAAATATCATGTCACCGTGTAATAGTTTGCTAATGAGGAACGCAGTTGCAGTGTGGGACATTTAAGCATGAGGAAAAATAATGCGAGCAACTTGTAATTTGAAGTAATTTGCGCAAACATAATAATGTATTCAAGAGAGATTTGTCTTCGTGTGATAAAAAAAAAAAAAATTGTAATACGTATAAAAAAATGAGAATTTCGAAGAGATAACTAGTCTCTTTCTCGCTCCCGCGTAATTGGCCGCGGGAATTACGTAACGAGAAGATTGGCCCTGTTCGAGCAATCGCGAACTATCGACAATGCACTTTTCTCGTCTTATAAAACGTGAGATCGCAATTTTCCTTCGTGGATGCGCGCACGCCCTTCGATTTTGTTCCCTCGCAGGAAAATGAATAAAATGAAGAATCTCAAAACGCGAAGTTTGGTGCGAGTGATTTATGGAGTATCTCTTTTTTATCGAGAGATTATGCGCATACATATGAAGATGCTTTTAAAATTGACTATCTTTTGCAAGCTTTGAAATATTCGGAAAATTTTTCTTTTTATTTTGCGACATGGATAGTAACATTTTAATTTACATGGTTTTCCGGCATTTATTCGCGTTCTGCAAGCCTCTATTAAAAAAAAAAACATTAATTAAATCGGTAATTGCTTTCACATGATTAACTGTAAAACGATTTCAATATCTTTAGTTTTACGCTCAATATATCGATTTTCGAAGAACCCGTACGCTCGTTATTGGAAAACAAACGAGCAAAATAACACACAAATAACATCGTATTTGTTATAGACGAGAGAAATATATACGTGCAACTCGATAAAAAAAAAAAAAAATAAAATAAAAACAAACACGTAATAAATTTTTTGAGATACGCCGAGTTCCTGAATGTCTACATCTGTCGCGTCAGGTCCATCGGGGTGTTAGGTTGCGCGGAGCGGCGCATTAATGACACGTGATCTACACGTGCGCGTGATGGGACGCGATTTCGCGTTTGCTCAGAGCTCGTGACACTGACGGACGCGAATACCGGCGACAGGATTGATCGCCCGATTGCGTGCCTCGCGGTTGTATCTACGGCAAAGCAACTGTAATGAAACGGAAGGTGGCGAATTACTCGCCCCTTTCTTTCACTCTCTCGCCTTTGATCCGCCTCGTCCCTATCATCGCTCCCAGTGGTGAGTAGACGATATCTTGTCGCAGATGACCCGAGAGCGAAACTCGAGCTGTACCCGTATCTACATCGGATTTGACCTCAATTTTTATTCAATTCACAAAAGTTTGCCGCGAGAGAAACAGATACGAACGCACTCGAGGCCTCTTTGATGTAGTCACGTATTACGTCGTTGAAGTTTGAAACGTTCGTCGAGCAAAAAAAAATATATCTCAACAATGACGTTCCTTCTTTTGTGTCAAATCGAAATGTTTTCAACGTACCCATATCTGTTGACATGTGATAAAATACTATTTTTGAAACAATAGCCTGGGGACGCCTAGATAAAAACTACAAGTTCGTATATCGGTGATACTGTCAAAACTTATCGATATTTCGGTATATCAGGTCAGTGCATCTTTAGACATGACGCGGACTCGTGAAAATAGACGCCGGGCTTGTCCCACTTGCGGCGATACCTTTACAAGGCCTGATTTCTTCGTGACCGTTTATTTATCGGAAGCAACCGCGGGGCAGACAATATTGGTATGTTCGCTTTACATAAAACTTATCGGATTTCACACAACGAGCGGCGCATCGAAAATATATCATGCAAATATTACGCAAACATGTCGCGCGGTGGCGCGTGAAATTCCGTTCCCGCTCTTTATGCAGCTTTTTCGTCGTTCCGCGAATTTCTCGCGCGAAAATGTCGGCGTGCATATAAAACACGTTGTAATTCCATTAAATCCCGTTTCCGGTATTAACCGCCACGGCACACGGTGGCGGCGATGGCGACCGAGCTTCGCGATGGGAATAAAAATAAAATTTTTTAATAAAACGAACCTCTCCTCGCCGGCCGCGAACTTTATCGTTCCATTCTCACGGCTTATTCCTTACCGGTGCGCGTCTGCAGACTCTGCCGAGCATCGCGAAAAACTGAAAACTCGAAGAAGTGAGCGAAAAGCGGAAAGAGAAAGAGAGAAAAAAAATTCCAGTTGCACGATCCCCATCGCAAATAAATACGAGATTATTGCTTCTTTCTTTTTTTTTTTTGTTTCTCTTCCCAACGATATATATACCGTCGCTATCGGTAAATCGGATTGTAAGTAAAAAGCACTTGTGTTTGTCAGATAATAATAATCCTATTATCAGAAAGAGAGAGAAAAACGATTGTAAAGGCCCGTGAAAATTTCAAACTAAGAAATGTATAGGGCCGATACGAGCCGTTTCCAAGGTGTTGTGCAGAAACATAT
>QVNV01008022.1:0-14368 GCA_014825455.1 Pseudomyrmex pallidus
AACAGCGGTCGAGCGAGCGTCGCTACTGCGTTGCTTTTTTCATCGCTCGATCAATAATGATTTAAATTATTTTTTCGAGTAAGCGGAGATGGCGAATTTCACGACATGGAATGTATAATTATTAATTAAAAAATATATATAAAACAACAAAGAAAAGAAAAAACAAGTTGATTATACAAGAGTTTGAATATGTTAATGCACGATAAAAAAAAGGAAAAAACAATTCGATAATCATATTAGAATTTTTTATTGACTTTGCGTAACTTTAAGAATAAAATATAAAAACACGTCATGCATGTTTTCTTATACCATTTCTTTCGTAATAATGTACAAGAACGCTTTAATTTATAACTCTTGCTAACTAATTAAAAAGATCTATTGCACTTTCCCTTCCAAATTGTTCTTATCGGTAGCTATCATTTAGATTTTCCGTCTCTTTTTTTCTCGAACAAACGGTCATTTTCACATTCCTATCACCGCGACAAGCATTCCCTCCGTAAGGTCATAGAGGAGGTCGCGTTTAAGCTTCGAAAAGCCCCGAACGAGACAAGAGTGCCGGACGATGTTCGTCTCTTCGTCCACCGTGGGTCCACAGAGTCTTCTCCGCACCCTTACTATGCACATCGAAGGGACTCGTAAAACCAAGTGGGGTGGAATAACAATAAACTATCCTTATAAATCCTGACCGGAGACATCGAGCGATTTCGATAGCACAGCCGATTATCTTGGGAAATACGTTTTCTTTCTCGAGACAGAACTCATTGTAAGGTTATCGAGATGAACGAAAAAGTTTAAATAAACGTGGAATAATTTGTTTATCATTTGTGCGTATTCCTTAAACTCACTTTTGTTTCAAACAAAAGCGAAGAATATCTTTATTACAACAAAACTGATTGGTACGTTTATAAAATTTTCAATTGTGATATTTGCTGTATACCGTGACTTTTATTTGAAAATATCGCGTATCCTCCCCCCTCCGCATATGCTATAATTTTTTTCTCGTAAACATATTTTTTACTATAAAAACAATACATATGTGGAATATAATAGTAATATTATTTATTGTTTATTCTGTTCTCTTTTTTCATAATTTGATAAAATATGTTTCCATAAATTGTACTTTACAAGTCTTTGAATGTATGTAATTCATTGCTCTCATAACACAAACGGAATGTGTACAAAAGCATGCATAGAAAAGTCTGCTTACTTGGCACCCTCGTTGCTCACGGCGAGTTATAGTCGTACGAGCGAACGAATCGCGCGAGAGTGCCGTGTGCTTGATTTCCATCTGTTAGTCGAAGCTGGCGGCCCTGCGGAGGGAAATAAAATAATCGACGTCGCGTCAGTTTCGATCGAGCCGGCCTCGGTACCCCACACCATCCGCCCATCGAGAGCCGCCGCCACCGCCACCACTCCTCGCGAATAGTTCGGAGGTATAATATGCGGTGCTCACGGTGATTTATAGGCGCGTGATATTTCGATACAATGGCAGCAGTGGTGGCGACGGTGGTGGTGGTGGAAACCGTGGAAAGGGGGTGGAAGCAGAGGATCGCGGCAGGAATGGGAGACAGAGAGAGAACCAAGGGAGAGAGGGTGGCTTCGGGCTGAGAGGTTACCAATGTGTGTCGAGCTTGCAAAATGAATGCCCGCGTTTCTTGCCCCGTGGACTCTATCACGTTGCTACCATACACGCCCCGCCTGCTGCTTGGCTGCTGGCAGAGGGGTGTGCGGGTCGAGAAGGAGGGCTCCGAGGTAGGAGAAGGCTCTCACTTATCTTGTGGTCCGTAAATAATAAAAATATAGACATTACGCGACCGTATATCAAAGCGGCTGCGTTCGGTTCACTTTGCGTTTAAGATAAATTCACCCGCCATGGCACGAACCTATCCCGAAAAGCGGGTTCGCGGAAGTGAATTAGATGAGAAGTGGAAGGAGGCGAAGGTCGTGGAAAAAAATGTAAACTGCCCGCAGGCCCCGCACCAATATCAATTCTCGTCTCGTCGTTGGCGTTCCTCTCGTGATAATGCTCTGCCTCGATTTGCGCGCGCGGTCGATCGAATCGGAAACTTTACGAGAGTTAATTTGCACGACGAGGTCGAATTGACGGGGTCGACGGCGATGCGTCGATATTACTTGGTCGGTCGTTTTATCGGCCTAACAATAACCCGTTAATCTGTCTCTCTGTGTCTTGCAGCCGGACAGTTCCTATAACCTAGATGCAACAACTCGCGCGAGACGTAGCTACAAAGAACTCAATTATTGGGCCGAGCGACGTGGGTCCGATGAAATTGTCAAGATCAGGGAAAAAAGGACAACGTCGGCAGCACGGCGGTCTATATATCGAGCCTTGAAGAATCGCCATGGACTTTTTTTTAACGTTACGTCAACCAGAAGACCGACGTCGTATCTGATACAAATAATTCTTTATCGACTTCCGTGAGGCAGCAGCCTATATTTGCGGAGCGTGATCGTAGATATCGTACAAGTTGTAACTCTCTATAGAAATAAACGATCGGTATTAAAATCTTGTTTTTAAGAGACTCCTTAATAACATAGTTATTTATCCTATATGCAATCAGATAGATTATTAAAAGCAACATTCTACTCAAAAAATACCAATAATAAACAATTCAACAAAAAGTAAAGTAATTATTATTAAACTAATTTAGAAACTCCGGAGCCCGAAGATGTATTCTTCATTTCTTAAAATTTGTTAATAATTATTATTACTTTACTTTTTAATGAGGGTTTAGTAAAACCAAATGCGGATGTAGAAATTAAGTTGATAGTAAATGTTATTTTTCGTCGCTGTCCCAGAGAAAGCGAACAGAGATAGATGAAACAGTTCAATATCCTTGATAGATCCGATCTAACAAGTCGGATAAAGATGGACAGCTTCTTCTGTTCTTAAGAAGGACATCGGATCGCGCAAATGTGCGTCCTATTCTTTATTTTACGTCCGGGTGGAAGTCAATCGAAGAGACATCGCGTCATGTACGTTGCGACGTGCGAGCGGCAAAGGCATCGGCAGTCCGCAGTCGCTTTATAAACTATTCCTGTTGTCTCCTTGGGTATTATTCCGCGTGCTGATTTATCGACGCCATTAATTAACGGGCGCGCCTTTATTCGTACGAAAGGGACGCACCTATTGCTCACCGGTTAGACGCCAATTCAGTGCCATTGTTCTTGCGTCGTTCACACACAGACACGTGCGCATCCGCGGGCAGACACAGCCTCGCGGACGCGCGTACATATGCACGGCACACACAGCCGGGCCGGTGAGAACGCGCGCGAGCGCGACGATAATTTTTCCGAGTGAAATAAAGTCAGGAAAAGCGCAAGCATCGGTGGAGAACGTCCCCCGAAAGGGTGGAAGAGAACGAAGGGAAGAATAGGAGAAGTCCGAAGTGGGCGGGCTCGCAAACGCCGTGAGAAATATTTTTCCACCCGCGAAACAGCCTTCGCCTCCATCCTCCTCCTCCTCCTCCTCCTGTTTCTCGGCTTGCCTAGGCGTGTGAACACTCCTTTTGAAATAATGCTTCGGATATGGCGACGATACGAATAAATCGCGGAGCCAAGACTATGTGGAAAGGGCAGCGAGCGGCGCAACGGGACGTGGAGCGAGACAAAAAAAAAAGACGAAAGACTCGAAGAATCGCTTTTAAATCGATAATGGCACGAGGACATATCCTATGCAACCCTTCTTACAAATCTCCAGTGCTACGTGCAAAAAGTAACAGCGTGCGCGTCAATATATTGTATTATTGTATTTCACTTTAAAATGTAATAACAAAGTATAACAGAACGCATAATGAAAAATGTCTGACGTTTACTATATTTTGCACGTCGAAAATCAAAAAGATACAGCTTTCGACTTGTGCACGAAAATGGCACGTTTGACCTCACACCGAAACGTAATGATTTTTCCGTTCTCCTCCCATCTCTTCTGCATGAGCATTTCGCCGGGGAAGAAGAACACTCGCAGCCGGCTAATTAAATATGGATGGCGATATCCAGCTGGAGAGAGAGAGAGCCGACGGGGAGCGAGCGGCGTTAACCCTTTTCGCGGCAATTAGCACGGGAGCCTCGTTTACTCCTGTTCACGAGGCGGAAGCCGGCTGGATTATTTCATCCCACGTAATATCGCGTTGTAATGTTCGTTGCCGGGTGTTTGAAATTGTTTGCCCCGGCGCCTTCTTTAGCGGCGTCGCGCGTCTCTCGTTTGCCGTGTCCTACAACGCGCAGACGTTTGTCATTTCTTCCTTCTTTCTGTTACCGATCGCATGCTCCTTCGAATTTTGCAAAGTTCGCGATAAGCAAATAAATTCATACAATGTGTTTAAACAATAGAAAGCAATTTGTTATTTCTTTAAACAATAGATAAATTTTAGTTTGATATTTAACGAAATTTTAAAGCATTCTAAAAAAAAAAGTTTTTGACTTGAATTTAAAAAACTAATTAACTCTTGTAATGTGCGTTAATTTAAAGAGAAAATTTTGTTATGCAAATTTTGTGTTATGTAAATATTATTTGTCTTTTCTAAACTAACTAAAACTCATAAATGAATTTTTTTTATTCCTTTGAATTTCTAATAAAAAGAAATCGTAGTGAAAGTCAATTAATTGTTCGTCTAAATCACGCGCAGTTTATAAAACGGCTGAACAAATTAGCGAAAGTGTCTGGATAGGATTTATCTCTTTTGCGTGTTAACACGCGGATTTGAACTAAACATTGTAATGTATAATCGGACCTCGCGTGCATTCGACGCGAGAAAGTATCACCGGCTCACGCGACAGCGGACGTTTTTATAGAAAATTATTGGTGGGCGCCGACAGGGCAATATATATTTTTTATTGTTTTATCTGTCGCACGCGCGCGCAAGCCGAGTCACACGTAAACTTTGGATGTCCGATGGAACTGTATTCTGTCTCTCTGCTTGTCCATCAGCTTTCTGTCAAAGGTACGTACACGAGCGCGCACGGTATCGGCCGATATAATGATAGTTCACTGAAATTTTCCGCGCATTATTCGAGACGTAACACATGCTCGTTGTAGCGCGTAATTCGTCCGGACCGGTGGTTGACAGGTGACAGGTCTGACGCGAGCGAGCACGTGACATCTGTCAACTGTGAATGTTTCGAGCGCTGACGGGCGCGTGCTGAACGCCGGGTGACGTTGTTATCGCGTCGACAGTGCCGAACGACCTAATGAGGTTCGATGGAGAGCGGGAAAAAGAAGGAAACAAATAAATCCACAGTGATAAGGCAAAATCGAGCGGCGCGACGAGAGCCGGCCGACCCGGATTTTCAGAGTGATATTTCCGCTGTGCGTTACGTCGTGTTCGAGAGAGTGAGAGAGTATGACCAAATCAGTGCTAAACGAGTAAATTTTGCGGCGACCGGGCAAAAGCGAATATATTTCACGCTACGCGACGTTGGATATCATAGAATATTAAACATTTTATTCGCTTCTTAAATTTTAAAAAACTTTGATAGTTTTAAAACACATAACAAATTCTAATTTTTTAGAATTACATTTTAGTGTTACATGTTTTCACACGAGAAATATATCAAATGCCTGAAATTGAGTTTTTATTAAAATTACATTCGATTAAATGCATACGACAGAAAGTAATACGGTAACGAATTCACGTTTTTTAACGTGTGAATAAAACAGAAGAAATGATACGTTTGTGTGATTTTGTTAACGATAGACAACCGTATCAATTTAAACGAAGAATGGTACGTATGACAACAGCCTGATTCTTCTTCTCTGGCACATCCATTGATTCGAGTGCTGGAATTGACCAGCTGCGTTTACGCACTTCGAGTGCGTGCACATGGAGGGTCGCGGAAAAAATGCATAGGGAATGTAAACGCTTCGTGGAACTGGGGTGTGAATGGAGAAGGGATAGGGGAGTGTACACCACATACAAGAGGCAACAAAGGGGTGAAGGCGCGGGCAGGAAGAGAAAGAGAGAAAGAGAGAAAGAGAAAGGGAAAGAAGAGGGAAGAAAAGAGAGGAAAAGAGAGAGAACCGTTATTTGTCACGGTAAGCGGCCTTTCTCGCAGTATTATTTCCCGCAAAGTGTTATTAACTGCGCTCATATTTCGCCTTTTTCTACCGCTTCCTTGTTGCTCCTTTTTCCCTTTCGTTCTGTCGCTGCTCCTTTTTTGTTTTTAATCGTTAATAGCGCCCGTTCATTTCGGCGCTTAAGCGCCCGGCGTCACGCGTAGTTATTTAGCTGAAATTTTAGTGCGGCCATGCGCTATATATATATACTTTTCCACGACTCCGGACATTGCCGCGCAGGGTGTCCCGGAATCGGTACCAAACCGAGGACTCCGACGATTCTTCACGAGAGAGAAATAAAACAGAAGCGTAACGGTTCTTCGATTCGCGTGACGATGCGCTCCTCTCTCTCTCTCTTCTTTTTCTACAAGCCACCATTTTTTCGAGATCAGCAGTTAACCTGTCAACGATGGACCGCTTAATGCCGCAATGAGAACGCGACCTGAAAGTTAAAGGAAAAGCGTAAAAGAAAAAGTAAAGTCTCCTTGGAATCCTCGCCGGTTATGATAAATGATCCGCACATCAGCCGGAAAATGCGGGCGTGCTCTGCTGACTGAATCAAACCACTATCAATCACCGACTCGCTATGCGCCTAGCTCCGTGGCAACGTGGTGCCACCGTAATTCGTGTGTAGACGTTCTTTAACGCGCCTCTACTAAAAACGTAGTTTTCCGCATTAAGACTCGTTTCATTTGTCACCTCGTTTCACGGAAACTCGCTCACTTCTCGACAAAAAACTGATAGCTGTACAATTGGTCTCTTATAATCTTGTAAGTTTATTATAGCTTCGGTCAAGCCGGAACTTGGAACAGTTTTTATATATATTAAATATTTATGTATGAAAAACTCACCTGATTAAAAAATTCAATCAGATTTAATTTCGTCAACTTTCTAGAATAAAAAAAGAACGCGCATGCTATATATAGAAAAAAATGGTTATCTATTCTTTGTTTTCCAGAATATAACTGATATTTTAAATGTTATTTTTAAAAATGTTTTACCGATTGAGAGTTACGTGCTCACGATGAAAATTTATCAATTTTCCGCGCGAATATTACATTATGAATAATTATCACTGGCAATATTTATCCTTTTCGGGGGCACCACTCTGATCGCAGTCACGCTAGCCGGTTGACCACTATCGCGACACGCAGACGACAACCGCCGTCCACATCGTCAAATTTCGGATAATTGGTTGGCACGATGATAACGAACGAAACGGGAGACGGCCGTCCGGTTAACTAGCGGCCGATGCTCATTAATCATAATCGCCAATTTGTCAAATTAAACTACATAATTTTACGAGCTGGCGCAATAAACATGCACTTATGCCTGTTCCAATTATGTCGACCGATCGAGTAGTCGGTCCTCGATGCACCCCTCGAGCGCCGTCGCGCGTCGAAACGACGCCAACGAAAAATCGATCGAGGGCGAACGTAATCCGGGCTCGCGATCGAGCGTTATTGAACGGCGGAATCACTTGTACTCGTCGGCGAAAGGGAACAGAGAGAGAGAGAGAGACTGGATTCTCTCACCGAAGAGAGGATCGGAGCAAAATGACGTCACGGTTGGCCATCTTCCTGTCCGACCCATTCGCGGGAATAATCCCCTTTAACTGGCACGAAAGTAATAGGTGGCGCACGACGCGAGAGAGAGAGAGAGAGAGGGAGAGAGAAACGTCGGCACACAAGTGCTGCCGTTTTTGTTCTAATAAACATTTGTTTCTTCAGCACGTGGCATCGTAACGCCACGACGACGAGAGAGATAGAAAGAGAAGGTGTTCCGAAGATGAGAGAAGCAGAGGGAAAGCAGAACTGGGGAAACGCTTCGCGCGGGAGAGGGTGGGCGCTCTCGCGGGCGCGGTGTAAGTAATTAACGACACGTTTATACGATATCGTTTGCGAGAGGGCTGCGGTGGCCGGGCACCAATGAAGAACCCCGCTAATAGGAAGTGCTAACGGTGATATTCCCGAATGCGTTCCCGCGCGCCGGAGAGTCGTTCCGACCCTCTCCTCATTTCCCCTTCGTCTCGCGGCCGCTCAGCTCACTGTAATTCTTCCATTAATTTTTGCTGAGCTCAAGGCTAGTTAATATGCATTAAAAAGGGTTAATAAAAGTAGCGGTGGGAGAGGTGGGAATACCGTGGTGTCAGTACAGAAAAGGGGGGTGAGATATACTCATAAAAGGATGTCGGTCTTCTTCGTGGCTTCGATTATCAATCAAGGTAACAAAGAGCAAAGCGTATTTCAACGTATACGGCATTATGGACCCAGAAGCACGATAGTGTCGGTCGCTAAGAGTTTTCTGTTTGCGCTCTGAGAGATATCGCTCTCGTGACCGCGCACGGATTCTCGACGTCGCGCGCGCATATTTATCGCCGAAAAATGCAAAGGGGCCAGGATGAGAATACTCACTGGTGGTGCGGTGCGGGCGTCGCGCGGACAAAGCGACCTCGGCGAAAGAGGGAACCGATATTTCGAGGCGGAAGCGTCGTTTTCGAGTCGTCGTGCCATTGTTCGCCGTGGGAATAATAATTGGTCTCCCCGGTAATCCTGGTAGGACGGCGAGGTGGCTGGTGCGGTTCAGGGTTCGCCAGTAGAAGCCGACGACGGTGCAGAAGGAAGAGCGACGAGCGGGGGTCATCGGTGGTAAAAGGGAGAAAGCGGGGATCTGCATGGGCGAGGCGAGACGAGGCAGAAGGAGGGCGGATAAAGGGGGTGGAGAGCTGGTTTCTGGCTACGGATAGTCGCAAATCACTTTAACTGCGCGAGGAGCAGTTTGGAGCCGCTAATGGCGTCAAGTGTCTCAGATACCGCGGCTTCGGGGTCGTCCGGCCGGTCGTCGACGAGCCGGTGTTCTCCACCAAGGACGAAGACGTCGAGAACGCACATCCGGTGGCTTGGAAATCATGTGGCACGCTTTTATTATTACAGAAGATGCTGACTTTGCTACGCATATTTCTTATTCTTTTAAATTAGTTGAATCTCTGACTCGATCAAGACATAAGATATTTAATAACACCGATTTGATTGATAAATCTATATTATTTATTTATTTATTAAAGACAGTATATGATATATGTAAGTAAAACAATAATTTTGTAATTTTACAATAAAATGTAAATATGCGTGAATAAATGTACATATGCATTATATAGAAAAAAATAATCTTGATTTAAAAAAGCAATTTTAAAATAAGATCAATCAGAGTCCAATAACATCATCTGCACACTTTTGTCAAAAATTGACGGTACAAGATTTTGAGCGCTTGGCTTTTCAGCGATGTCGCAACGTCGGTAGCGCACGCGGTTTTCTGCGAAGATTGTCGGTTTTCAAAGGGTGGTAAAACGGCCGCTTGGAAGGGCTGCTATGACGGTACCGCGTTTAATGTCCGAGCGAACGGCGGCCCGTCCTCATACACAGCGGGTAGTGTCCGCCATCCGTTACATCTATAAATCTAAGATAACAATATTGCCACCACCACCATCACCGAGCAGCACCACTACCATCGCTATCGCCGGCATCGCCGTCGCCACCGCTTCTACCCTGTGCTAGGGAGACCTGTAATGAATGTTTGTTCAGCGACCATTAGCGCTGCGCCCAGGATAGTACATCGTGCCGGGCCCCGCAAAACCATTTCACACACATGGGGACACACCGCGGTACCGCTCGTCCCGATGACGTTCGCGCTCGCAATCCAAAGTTCGTCAGAATTTTGAAGCTATTGAATTTACTTACGAGAGTAGAAAATTTTTACTCTTTTCTTTCCAGTTAAAGAGTTTATCAATAAAATAATGTATGATTTTTCTTTAAATTCAGGTACTTAATTATACGAATACCTATTTAATTTTTATTTTTTTTATATGTAAAATCTGTAGTTACTGCTCTTTTAAAAATTGAAATGTTCAATTTCAGTTTTTGCAATATATATGTATGTACGTATAAATAATTTTTGCAATATATATATATATGTATGTATATATATTGCAAAACATGCAATACATACGTGTGTGTGTGTTGCAAATAACACAAAAGAAGAGAGAGAGAAAGAGCAAGAATAAGCACAATTGATTAAATTTAGTTTATCTGATTTTTGGAACATATTATATATGTGTAGAATACAAAACTAGAATAAGTTAAATATATCTCAGATTTTATAATAAATCTAGCATCTTCTTTAGAAACTTTTGATATATATAACTATGTCGACTTGAAATTTAATAACAAGTTCTATCGTGATGATCTGCAATGCACAAGCGTTATTATATGTACATAAATAATATTTGTAAAGTTTCATACTTAATGACCAAATATTACGGATCGTGTATTCCAAATGTAATCTAGCGTTTATAATTCATCGAATCAGACGTGCAGATTTTGTTGTTAATTAAATCAGACACACTATCGAACATGTTCAGAGAACAATCGAGAAAGTTTTTTTTTTTTTATCACCAATTCAGAGCAGCGCGCGTCAACCTTCTTTATAACAAAAAAAAAAAAAAAATGCGAATGCTCGGATTCATTCAGTTGAGTTTATTTGGAAAATCGCGGTTTCGCGTTTTACACGACACATAGTGAGCTTTTCGAGTTTGCCATCGTATATGCGGAATGTATTAGTAACTCTCACATTCATGTAATCGACACTGACCCGTGTGCATCTATACCGGACTGCGTCGGTAGCCCTACGGGTATTTTTGGCAATAAAAAGAGCACGTATAAAAATGCTCTGTGACCGGTGCGCACAGGTGTGAGTGAGCGTAGGAGGGGACGCGCGGCAACGGGCTGAAATCGACATCAGCGGCCAGCGCAAAATTTATTTATTATTTTTGTCGTGCAATTTTGTATCGTGCCCAACTGCGGTGAAATTAAATTATTATTTTGCCGGTATAAATCATCGGTCGTTCGAGAGAGGGATGACCAATGAGTGAGTGAGAGAGAGAAAGAGAGAGAGAGAGAGAAAAAGAGGGGCTAAAAGAGAAGGAGGACAAGAGCGGTCAGAGGGTAGAGGATGAGCAGTGAGAGAAAGAGATCGCGGAGAGGAGAGCAGAGAGAAGGAGAGAGACAGAGCGAAATGGTTCGCTTTAAATCCCCGCAAATGAATATTTATATTTTCCATTGAATTACTCTTTCGGGGCGGCATAATACGCGTGAAATTGAAATATATTCGATAAATTATTTTATCGAGCGACGGCACGGCTAATCGGCGTTATATTCTGCAGAAAATCCGGCGCTGCTGTAGCGGCCGAATTTTACGATGGCTGGGTCACGTCCGACCTTCGCAGCGAGAGGAACGGCTACATCCGTGCAAACGTCGTGTTGTGATACGCGAATCTGGAAACGCGAATTGTATAACATAAAACGGGAGATTATCTTGGAGCGAATCTGTGAAACGCGTCATGTTGAACATTTGCTAAAATTTTTACTAATGTGTGTACTCGAAGCAATATTAGTTGACCAATTTATCCGAGAATTGTTATTAATTCAATCTCTCTTACGTCTTTTATATTTAATACCCCAATATCGTTTATTCTTAAGGCTTATTACTATATTTGTATTCTCTTTGAATATATTTCTCGAGCTTTTATCTAAAAAGTAATAAATAATCTATCTCGATACCAATTAACTTCATTCTTTTGTCACTTACATATATCAGACTGCATTTTAATTAGTTATATTTTTCTCATCGGTCAACCACAACAAGATTCTTTGCCACGCGTGCATATTACCCAGACCGCATTGTAATCAAAGGCGCGATTTTGTTTCCCCATTAGCGGCCGACGCAATGAATCGGCCGGCGAAATAATCGGGAACGCGGCCATCCCGCGATCGACGTTCATGCACGCGAGAATGATTGCGCTCCGTAATTCTATGTAAAAGCCCATTCCGCGATTTCGTAATTCGAAATAATTATCAGTACGCATTGCGACGGCCATTATCGCGGACAAACAGTTTTATATCGTAAACAGGCGCCATTAACAAAGAAGAATTGTTCGCAGTTTCGATGTGCTCAGCAACAAAAGCGCGGCCAATGTAACTGCCGCTAATAACGAACCACGCAGATTAATTTCGCAACGAGCATTGTGGTTTTCGCACTCGACCGCAGCTCAATCTGCGACTGCACTCGCGGCGATATGTTCTTCATTGCTCCCGTCCACCTTTTCGTCATCTTCCCCTCTGCTTGTATCTTCTCAGTTTCCACGGAAAGGAAAGGAGTGTCTCACAGAGAGAGAGAGAGAGAGAGAGAGAGAGAGAGAGAGAGAAAGAGAGAGAGAGAGCGGGAGCGAAAATTGAGATTCACCATATTAGGGACGTAACCGCACTTTATTGGCCACGGAGTCTGCACGGCTGATACAGCCGCGTAATATTCCGTAATAACAATGATTTGGTGTGCAGGGCTGCTGGCAGTCTTGCCTCTCCCTCAAATCTTCTCTCACTTACACGATCTTCGGACCCTCCTCTCTCCTAGTTTCTATCATACTTGCACTCATCGCTACTTCTGCCTTCCCCCTGTTTCTCCCTCGTTCATCCCTATGTTGAGTCCGCTCGACACACCAGCCTGCAAAACTATGGTAGCGGACGGTGAGAGGAACGGAGATAGGGACGGCATGAGGGAGAGCTTGCGGTGCAAACGCTGGAGCAAACGAAACGCGGAACAGGGGGATGAGGTGAGACAGAGAGCAGAACCAGCCCACCGTGAGTTAAGCGTTTAATAAGCTTAATCACACGACAGATCTGTGAGATACAACTTGCTTCGCCTCGCCACCGAGCCAGCCGCCAACCCTTCCCGCGCGATCCTACTCCCCGCATCCCGCTCCCAGCAATCCCCCGCCCGTTTTCATCCCTGCTGTACCATCTGCTGTTACTATTTTACCGGCGCGACGGTACTACCACTGCGCGCGGCTCGCTCCTACACAACCCGCGTGCTACCTCGTCCTATTAACGGGCGGTCTGTTTATTGCGACAGAATAACGGATCTGCGAGATTATGCGAGAATCGCTGTGAGTTGCACGCTCGCTCATCAATTGCTCCAACAGTATTAGCATTAATAATACTTAATATTAATTTTTTTTTTAATGCAATATAAAAAAAGCGAAAGTTATCAAAATATTAATATTCCGCTAAATATGCATATTTGCTGTTTGTGGACAAAATTTTAAATATAGAATTTTTTTCCTTAGACAAAGGAAAACTGTGCGGCAGTATTGATATCATATTTATGTGTATATATATATTTACACATAAAAAAATAAAAATCCTGGAAAACGCCACATCAAGAGACACGGCAGTGCCTCGCGCCAAGTTCACGCGTAGCGAGACCGGACCGTGACTTTTTTTCGCGAGCCAAGCAGTTTATCACTAACGCGCGCGTCTCGATGAAATGCAAGTTTGCTATAAATAATGACAATTGCGGGACAATGCGCGAGATCGGAACAGGGATCAGAAACTCGTCGAAGTTCGACAGGCGCCAAACTTTCGATTCACATGCCGCACTTGATAATAGAGGTTCAGCTCGTAATTCGGTATAAATTAACGGCCATTCCGCGAGGCATAGAATCTTAGAGCGATTGTTCGAGGAGTGGTGCTTCCGCGGTCGCATCTGCACTGAAGAACGAACGGTCGACATCAGCATAAGTCCTCCAACGTGCAGATCGCGCCGAATAGTTTACTAACATTGATCATGCGCCGGTCACCGATACGTGGAACAATGGATAAACTTGTCTTAGATTCCAACACTTGAAACTGCACTCCAACTCATCCACTTCCAATCGTATCAGACGTGTACGCAAGTCATCTAATAAATTTTTTCAAATAACATAAGTGAGCTCAATTCAGAAAAACAATTGTAAGTTTATTTTCAAGTTTATTGATTATTTAAAATTCTCGGCAAAGGTTTATGAGCAGTTTATAAATTTGCAAAAATAGCGTGCTTATAAATAATATCTAATATTTTTAAAATTCTACAATAAGTAACACAACAGAAAAAAAAAAAATAAAATATAAGTATTAATAAACTTGTATATTTTAAGGTATTACCCTCACGTCTCTGCGGGCGCGGGGGAACGGAGATAAGTCTATCTCACTTCAGTCGAGGAAGTGGCAACGTCGCTCTTTCTCACACTAACCATAAAATCGTTTGTTTTCTGTGTTCTTTTAATTGTTACGAAAAACTGTATGATACAGGCATCTGATTTTTCACATATATTTTTTTTATAGTCTAAAGAAGCTGTAGTAATATTTTTAGCTAAATCTAAACATTTAAACTTTAGATATTTAGGTAAATGCACAAAATTTCGTC